>AYEL01076874.1:0-12607 GCA_000484575.1 Olivierus martensii
AAAAATTCCCTACAGAACATCCAAAGTCATCTTGCAGACAAAAATATTAACACGTGCAAATAAAATTACCCACCCCCGTTGCTACGACAACAGTTAATGGAATCATCCGATACTCGGAGAGTTCGAATGATTTGCCTGAACTGATGAATCACATTGCTTTGAACTATTGGAAGGAAGCCGAACCCCTTCCGCTTAGGTACAAAACTTTATGCAACCGACTGTACATGTACGGTATATATACTATACTGCAAAGTATACAGTTTTCCAAACGTGATACTGCTTTCTTTCTTAGGCGTAAACTAGAAAATGTAAAAAATAAACTCAGTACTTACAGCAGTCCTGTAAAAAAGCATTTATTATTGCTTCCCAAGTGAGTAGCTTTTTCGACTAAACGATAGTCATCTTCAACTCCGTGCGCTCAAATGAATATAAACTGCAGGCATTCAACAAATATATGAAGAACCAAAAGGAAAATATTATTAATGATAAGGAGAGAGAGGCGATATCGGAAGCTTGGAAGTATGCATTAAGGAAGTAGTTTGTACCTAACAGGAAGCTAGGTATGCGAACACCAGTTTGCTAAGGACATTTTTATTCTATTTTTTGTTTGTAGTTGCAATTTTGGATTTTGGATTGTCATAATGGTTGTCGAGGATAATTTTGTACGCACTGTTAATTTAGCCTACGTTAGTATGCTGTGAAACTTGATGAGTTTAGCATGTGCAGGTTGACCTTGTATTTTATTATGTTCTGAGATCGGGTTACAACCGGGAGAATGGAGTTGTTTGTTGAACGCCTGCAGTTTGTATTCATTTGAGCGCACGGAGTTGAAGATGACTATCATTTAGTCGAAAACATTACTCGCTTGGGAAGCAATAATAAATGCTTTTTTTTACGGGACTGCTGTAAGTGCTGAGTTTATTTTTTACATTTTCTAGGTATACAGTTTTTTAGAAATGTTAAGTTTGAATGCTAAATATAAATGTAGTGTATTTTATTAAAATTTAATAAATTCGGAGTTTATTATCATTTCTACATTACACGTTTTCGATAAACCGCCAACTCCGATTAGCCACAAAAATCGTCACTGAACAGATGATGGCATCTTATCGGGATTTGACTGTATATTTTTTAAATTTTAAGATTTTATAGTTTATCTATAAAACAACAATTTTTACAAAAAATTATGGTAATTCATTTCAACATATAATCAGAACATGAGCCTAGTAATCTAGAATATAGAGAAAAAAGCAGATTTTCTAAAAATTTTCAATAATATAAATTTTCATAAAAACCTCTTAAAATAAATTCTGGCCAGAAAACATTTAGGAACCACAATCAGAAACTCAATATGATGCTTTTTCAAAAACTTAAACACAACTTCAATAAACAGATTATGACCAATCAAATTGCAGTTGTAAAATTCTATTGTTTGTTCCTCACCTGGCATATGATATCAATAGCACGCAAAGCTGTAAATCTGTAAGCTTATAAATCTCAGCTTTTATAAACCTCTTTGAACACAGAGTTAAAAAACTGCAAATGTTCTATCATTAAAATAAAGACATTCTACTAATATGTGCTTCATAGTAAATTCACAAATGCAAATAAATCAGTCTTCACTTATCAGCATTTGACAAATAACAACAATTCACTATATTCTAAATAGTGGCTCTAGGATTACTTTCTTTCTCCTGTTTCTATAGTAGCAAATATTGGAAAACTGAACTGATATCAAGTTGTAAAGTTTGCTACAGATCTGGCCATTTTGTTATTAAAATTATAAAACTACTACAATATTTAATTTAATAAATAGTAAAAATTTCATAATCTCAATTTCAATGCATTTGTTTCATGGAATATTTTCTGTTGCTCAATAAATAATATTTACCAATTTAAAAAGTCTTTCAAAGGACAAATTTAAGAAGACTTAAAACACCACAGCTTGATTAAGTTTGGTGTTTGAAACTTGAGCTTATTTAAGAAAATGTTCAAGTTTCAGTCATCTATTTACTTGCAAGAAAATACAAGCTTTTTGGATTGAGCTAACTTGAATCAGCAACTGTAATATTGATTATACTTAGCAATAATATATGCATTAAAAAAATTGTTTCTACCTCCTTTGTCTTCTTTTTTATCATCTAATTTCTGCTGTTGTAATTGATTTGCTATTTCATTTGTATCAATTTCACTCTCATCTTCATGTGGTCCAGAAGCTGAAATAATTATTTGAAAATTATTAAATAATAAATATAATTTTATTTTTATAATTAATTCAACAGAAAAAAATTGAAACTGAAAAAATAAAAGCAATTTTTTTTGTTTTATATTTAATCATATTTAAAAAAACATTTTTAAATAAGCAATCTTTAATAACCAAGTATAATCTTTGAAAATAATAATGACATTTAGAATAGCAAGACTATGCACACACAGCCACAGTTCAATTAGGATGATATCTTCATTTAAAATAAAAATTTTCAATTTTGTAAACATTTAATGGAAAAATGCTTTTGATCTTTATTCAGTCATTTGCATCCAGCTTCATACATAAACCAAAAGCTGAATAAGCAAAAATTTTTGTATATACCAATTGTTTTTACATGAATTTGATTTATACGAATTAGAAAAAAATTTCATTCTCTTTTTACAAGATTTGTTAAGATTTAGGGTCAATTCACACCTGATGTGTCTGCTTAGTTCTGATAACTTTTGTCAGTATCAATGACCTAAATTATCATTCCTCTGTTTTCTGATGTTCATGTTCACAAAGTCCAGCACAGTGCTGTACTTTTGCTTTCAGTGTCAGTTCAGTGTCCATACCATGAAAGTGCTATACGTCACCAATGATATTTTTACTTTTTCACAGATGTGTCTGCTACAGAAATAAATGACAAACAATTGATTCGTCAACATAACATATAATATGATTTATCCTTGGTTAGTTTCTATTAAAGTATATAGTCTTCAGACATTGTAAAATATTGAAAAAATTTCATTCCATCATCCATTAATTTCGTGTATAATGTAGCAAAATCTCCTTCACTTTCCCTTTTTTCCAGCTTCATGTACTCACTTTTGTTTTTTAGCTTGATTCACTTCTTCATCCAAAGTTATAGCAATCATAGCCAATTCCTTGTCCGTAAACTGAAACATCTCAAAAAAAACTACAAACTTGACCAGATATGTATGAATAGATGTCACTGATACTGAAAACTGATGTGTGAATTGACTCTTAACAGAATCAACTCAAATTCTAAGAAAACATTTTTTATGTAATTACATTTGTATGTGCTTTGCATTATTCACTTCCATATTGTTAATTTTGGTTCCAATCAGAAATTTCTGGGGAATTTCTCTAATTATATGTATAACTTCAACAGGAAATTGTTTTGTCTGCATTTTGAATTTGATGTTTAAAATGAAAAGTACCTTCTGATGTTTAATAGTAAAAAAATTTTATAAAAGTTAAAATTTATACGTATATAAATTTATTAATTTTGCTGAGAAATCAATAAATGATTATAATTTTCAGATCATTTTGACAATCATCATCATAATGAGGAATGAACTGGAAAGTTTTGATGTGATCTGAAGTTATTAGTGACTTCTTACAACAAATTATAAAAGTATATTTAATTATAAGAGTTTATTAATTATTATTGCTGTAATAATTAATGGATGCTAAAATTTATAAAAATCTATTGAACAGCTTAGGATAAATTAAGAGATTTATCTTAGAAGTTTGAATGTGTGCCATTTTTTAACAGTTGCAGCTAGATAGTTAAATTAATGCAGTGTAATATTAACCTCTAAAAATAAAACATTACCACTAAATTTTATGAAAGTATACTAATTAAACTTTACAATATAAGCATCAAGGGAACTAATTCAAATAAATCCAAATATACTAGCCAAAATCTAGCCCTTGAATTACAACGGAATATTAATGATTGGAAATCATTTGAACTAAAGTTAGTGCCATCTGGTAATTATAAAAATAAATTATTTTACTAAATCTATGAGTGGTGCCATCTATTAATTAATAATTGAACATTATAAATTAATAATTGAACTCGAATTTTTAATTAATTTATCTGAAGAATAATTAATAATTGAACTCGAATTTTTAACTAATTTATCCGAAGAAAAAAATCTGCCTCAGCCCGGGATCAAACAGGAGAACTTTGGGCTAATCCGTCCCAACGTCCTAACCGCTATCTGTCGGCTAGAGTCCGATGTTAAGGTATCTTTGTCTATCTAAATTAATATAACTGTCTGAAGAATCAATCTGCTCGTTGGCCTCGGTGGTCTAGCAGTTAGGACGTTGGGACGTTATCCCAAAGGTGCCCGGTTCGATCCCGGGCCGAGGCAGATTTTTTCTTCAGATAAATTAATTAAAAATTCGAGTTCAATTTATTAATTTATAATTGGCGCCACTCATAGATTTAGTAAAATTAATTATTATTATAATTATGACTATTTCCAATCATTAAATTATTCCGTTGTAATTCAAGGGCTAGATTTTGGCTAGTATATTTGTTTATTATACTAATTAATTCAAAAGTTATTATTGAAGACACTGACAGATAGAATGATGATTTCATAAGCCACCTTTTCTTTCAAAAAGTAAGCTAAAAGCTTTCAAAACCTTTTGAAAAATATAATAAGTGAATTATGGATACTCAATATCTGTAAATGTCAATCCCAGATTTGACACCAGATCTGCAACTGAAAGCAGAAGGGAATCTTGTTTGAAAAAATAATGATATATACAGTATATTTGATAAGAAAATATATCTGATACAATCAATGAATAAACTAAGAAAATCATAAAAACAATAGTGATGATAAACACTCAAATATTCAATCAAAACAATTTGAAAACTCTGTATACAAGAAAAGTTAAGATATGAATTAGAAATTATTATATACAGTAAAATAAAACACAATCATTGATTTAAATAAATTAAAATGGATAATTGATTAATAACAAAATAGTTTCTTCATTACAGTGAAAATTATCTTTTCAAAACAAAAAAATTGTATACAGTCAAACCTCTTTAAGCCGCCCCTCTATAAACCGCCACCCTCGCAAGTGGGAAGAAATTATTGCATTAATCAAAGTCCTATGTTCAAATGTCCAAAATGTCGCTCCTTTTTTTGTGAATTCGCTTTTAAAAATTGAGCTGAATTATTTGCATTGAATAACAAGTGGGAAGAAATTATGCATTAATCAAAGTCCTATGTTCAAATGTCCAAAATGTCGCTCCTTTTTTTGTGAATTAGTTGCCATCGATGATACACTACTAAATGGCCAAAATTCCATTACCAGTAATGGAATTCCGCTATGATCAGCAACACCATGCATTTTCTTTTGCTATTTTACGTCCCTTCCCAATCAGTGAGATTACTAAGAGGCGGGGCCAGTTCCAACCACTGGCTGCACCCATCCCTGTGATAGGGGACTGGAAGGTAAAGGACAGGGATCACCAGACCAGCCCAGAACCCCAAAAACTTTTCAGGAAATGCCGAACCTGGATCCATCTGTGTGGCATGCCAACACATTACCACGTAGCCATCCACTGCCTTACACAGAGCATACTACTACAAACACATTCACTGATCTGTTTCAGAATGACCTGTGGTTGTTTCAAAATGCTCAGAACATGTATTGGTTTTGGCAAAGTTGTCCACAACACATTGTGGTTACCTCACGATGATCACAAAGCGAAATAATGTTGAGCATCGAAGTTTGGTCATGTAGAACTGGCCACACTGCATTGTGGCTGTTTTTTTTGGTCATTGTGTGATTTTGGTATTTAGGCGTAACATTTACATACTAAAAACTGCAGAAAAGGGCTTAATCAAGCTGAAAGCACTCCAGTTTGTTTGTTTATAAATGTAATAAATTATTCTATCTAAAAAATTGAGTTTGTATCTATTGTCTATTTAAAATAAAAGCTAAAAAGTGCTATTTATTTGGAATATTGAATCTTATATGATATAATCATCCAGATTTGATTCCAGATTCTCAAGGTTATAAAATAATCTTGAAACTGAATCTGGGTTCTAAAGTGTAAAATAATCTGGAATTATATCCATATACCCAAGATGTTAATTGATTGCTTTATTACATTTTTAATAAAAAAAAAGTATTTCTAGACAATATGCTATGAAAACATCCAAGTTCAGAATATTGTAAGGGCCATTGTAAGATCAAAATATCATAAGTCAAAGAATACCTGTAATTTTAATTATATTAAAAATTTTAAATTAAAATTATAAACAAATATCAATGAATATGACTAATTTTTTTATGTAATATTTATAATCAATGATTTTAATTTCTATTGAATGTTATTATATGTTATACTTTTCGAAATATATTTAGATGCAAACTTATGTTCAAAGAAGTAAAAAGTTTTGCTATTTATTAAATTTTCATATGTATTTTTATATAATATTGAATTGTATCTTATTTCTAATGTAATTTTATTAATGTGTAGCCACTTTAATGTTATTTAATTACTATATATATATGATTATATATATTAATTAAGTACAGTTTAAAATGAACTGAATATCAACTTTTAATTAATAGCAAATACTTTCAGGCATTACAGCCAATCATCAGTGCAGCAACTAAAAGATCGAATAGCAGAAAATACAGTTATCCCTACTATAGCATGGTAGATAGGTTCTAAAAACACCGTGTTGTGTGAAACCATGTTATATGAGACCTGGAGCTAATACAAAAAAAAGAATTACGTTCAAAACCATTTAAAAACAAATAACATTTTTTAATTCCACATAAGAAACTTAATTTTTATTAAGAACATTAATAACACAAAATATAAAAAAAATATATGCATAAGCCCTTAAAAAAACAATATACATAAAATTAAAAGAAACAAAAAGTATACAGCATATAACATTCACTTAATAATTATATTCTTCTTACCACTGTTTCATTTAAATGAGAACATTTATTTCTTTAACAATATCAACTTCACTTTCTGAACTTTTTCTGTATTTAAAGTTTGTGTAGCTTCTGCTCGCTTTATAAAATCTGTAATGTAATCCACGACAACCTGCTAGAAAACAATCATTCCTTAACATATATCCAAAAAAATTTATGAATAGAAAAGTTTTTCTTCTCTTTCTATTGAAGAATAAAAACTTATTTTTTATCCAAGAACATTTGGAACACAAAATACCACAAATTAACTAATTTCAAAATTAATTCAATTAACTCAATTTCAAATTGAAATCAAAAATAGACTGCATATTGTCTCTCTCATGGCAAACTAGCGAAATGGCATTTATGACAATTTTTTAGCATATTCCCAATGACTGTATTTTATGTGTATTGTATGTTTACAGTGTGGATTTATAAAAATTGATGAAAATGTTGGGTAGGAGAATAAACACAATTTTCTAAATATATTTAATTAAAAACCGTGTTGTGGAAGTAGTGTATTATATGAGGGTTTCCGCAGTTTTCAAATTGTGTTAGAGCAAAACCATGTTGTAGGAAGCCATGTTATAGGAGGGATACCTATATTGATAATAATAGAAGAAAACAATTTTTTTAAATATAGATTAAATTTTAAATTATAGAAGAGATTAAACTTGTGATGTTTTATAGGAATAAATGTTATAATCATTACATAAAAGTTACAGAAAATATTAATATAAGCTATCTAATGATCATATTTATACTAAAAACTTAATGCATTTAATAATTAATAATATGATTCAATTTTTTGAAGTAAATTAAGCATTTACTCATATGCTTCAAAGTACTTTAATATTAATTAAATGCTGATTTTGGGTTCATTTTAAGTTATTTTATTATTTGTATTACAACAGTGAACATTGTTTTGTTTAACATTTATTTTATTGGTTAATAATAATTAGTCAAACCTATTTTTTCCTGTCTTGAACATGGATTTGAAGAATTATTGTCATCTTCAATTTGCCTATTTTCAATGATTGGATCAGTTGTCCATTTCAGATTTTCTGTTGCAACTATTCAAAATAAAATAAATATTGAATTAATGATTAATGAATATAGAAAAAACTGCTTTGTTATTACTTCAAACTTAATCCCTACAAGAAGCACTAATCAGCAGGTGTAAAAACTAAACAAAAAAAATTTTTTTTTTTATTGCCATTAGACAAAGTAATTAAGGTTGTAGGAGATATATCTTTACCGCCATTTGCTGAACAACTATTTAGAAAAAGTCCGATGTACGCAGTCTAGAAAGAGTTGGATGTAAAGACTTAAATGCATGTTATAGAGGATCTACTTATTGCTTTACCAGTGCAGAACTTTGAAAAAGAAAAGTTAAGATGGGAGTTTGTTAGAGAAAAAATAAAAGAAACAAAGGGGTATTTAGTAAAAAACTAACGAAAAAAGTATTACAGTTGCTGAAGCAAACAAAAAACTGGATGATAGAGTATGGACTCAATATTACGAGAGAAGATAAGACAAAAAGAATGGTCTTAATTAAGGAGGATGATTATAAAAGGTATCTACAGGAATACATCCATGATACATCCCCTGTTTGCCTGGAAAAAGATCCCACACAAGACCTTATGCAAGAGGTGAGTAGAATATATAAAGCTGATAACTTTCCAGAAGTGTGGAAACATCATCATGTAAGAGCGCCTACATGCCCTAGACTCTTTGGGTACATGAAGACTCATAAAAGTCCAGTCACAATTCGACCAATCGTAGAGAAAGTTAATGCTCCCTCCTACTACCTAGAGAAAAAGTTGGTATCGTGGACATTGAACTTAATAGAGCACATAGATGACTCAACCACAGTAACAATGCAAGCATTGCTTAGGTTAAAAGAGATAATATAAGAAGAAGAGGATATGATTGTAACGTATGACTTCGAATAATTTATATCCTTCTTTGGAAATTGAACTTATCTGTCTGACGTTTTTTAGGTTCCTCCTTGCCAATACTATGGAAATGCAGATCAAACCAACACTACTCGGTAGTGTTGGTTTGATCGCAAGGGACCTAACTTATTTAGTGACTTATTTAGTTATTCTCTCGTAATATTGAGTCCATACTCTATCATCTAGTTTTTTGTTTGCTTAAGCAACTGTAATACTTTTTTCGTTAGTTTTTTAGGTTCCTCCTTGCCAATACTACGGAAATGCAGATCAAACCAACACTACTCGGTCGTGTTGGTTTGATCGCAAGGGACCTAACTTATTTAGTGACGCATAAGTCATATTTCACCTTTTTAGGCACGTTTTATTTACAGAAAAAGGGCATACCAATAGGAAGCCCTATGGCTCCCTCTCTTGCAGAATTGGTCTTAAGGGAAGCTGAAGCAAAAGTTTTACATAACCTCAGGAATGAAACAAGATTTTATTTGCAATATGTTGATGATGTTATAACAGTTTGGGACCAAGGATCCGACCCTAAAACCTTAGAAAAGGCTTTGACATTGAGAGCTTACGGGTTAGTTTTAAAACAACAGCATACTAGTAAGACGTCAACGCATTTCCTTGATATAAGCTTGAACTTAAATGAAAAACAACTCAACACCGCTGTTTATAGAAAGCCGACTTATGAACCGGTTATCATACCGAGGTGGTTCCCTGACCCGTTATCCTATAAGGCCTCTGCCTTTAGGTATTATTTTAAGAGGGCTGAATTATATGTAGATACCCAAGCGGATAAAGAGAGCTTTGCATATATTCATCCCACTTCTTGTCTAATTATAAATATTACAGCACAAATTATAAGTTTGCCATTAATAGACATTTGTAATAATTTTAATTCAAACTTTCAGTTAATCATCAATTTATCACAAAATAATGCAAATTTTTATGACTGTTGAGGTAGAATCAGCTTCAAATAAAAAATTAATCATATTTCAAATTATCCACTATAATAATAATTAAAAAATTGCATACTTTGATCTCTGGACTGTAGTTTACTCCAAATAAATGAGGCATTTACTGTATTGTTTTCATATTTATACAAAGTGAATGGTGATGAAAGATCACAACTTCAGAAACCTATAGTAGAAATGTCTGAATAAAAAAAAGCCATATAAAACATAAGTCTTTCTGAATGGATTTGGAACTATAATTGGTTTAATTGTAAAAGAAGATTATGGAGAAACAGACCTGTATTTGCAAATGTTTATTCTTAAATTAATATTACTTGTTTAGAATAGGTGTTTAAAAATATCACCTTTTGTCTAAATATACAATACAGTTCATGTGTGAATTATGCAAATCATAATGTAAACTTCTTATAGTTTACTTTTATTTAATATTTACAGTAAGTGAAATAAATAAGATAAATTGTTACAATTTATCTTATTTATTTCAATTCATTTATTTGTACTAAATGAGGACAAACAAATGAAATGAAATTGGGCTTTGTTTGTAGACCAGCAGTTTTGTCCACTCCCATAAATAATAATGTAAAAGGTTTAGAAATGGAGATCTAAGTAGGCAAACACTACCAAATATAGATCTACTTCTCCATAGACTTCATTTACAACTAAATCAGTTATAGCTCTGAAATCATTCAAAATTGGACCTATTTTTTTTTATTCAGACAAAACTGATATAAGTTCCCAAAGTTATTATCTTTTGTCACCATTCATCCTTTATATTTATTAAATTACCGGATTCTTTGTTTTATTAATTAACATAACATACTTCTTAAATTAATATATCATCTAAAAGCTATCCCATATTGAACCAGAAATGAAGAATTCAAATCATAAAACACTATTGGTAAGCATTGACTTAATGTATGTTTTAAATCTGCATTTCAAAGAACATTACCAAGTGTAATTGATTTCGTGCACAAATTTAAAAAAAAATAAAACAGACTTTCATCTTGAAAATAGGATGAATTTTAAAATCCAGGGCATTTATTGATATGGACCATTTACCAAAACCTGGAACTGTCCTAAAAAGTTTGGGATGAATGGTCATCCTATTTAATTTTCATTTCTATATTCACTTAATTAGGTAGGCTGTTCTTAAGAATTATCTTGTATGATTTGATCTTATATATTTTATTTTCATCTCTTACATTTTTTAATATTTAGTTTTTTGTGCTTGTGACATGCCAGGCCTGGGACAGGTGTGTTACTTGCCTGAGTCTAAGGGTAATATTGTTGTCAAATGTAACCCAACTAATCAATATTGCATGGAAATTTCAAAAATAACTTGTATCTTAAAAACAGGATAGTTTTTAAAATCTGGAATATTTACTAACATAGAAAAAAAACATCAAAATCCAAGAATATCCCAGAAAATTCAGGACAGATGGTCACCCTTGTTAAAGTATGTGGTTTATTGTAAAATTTTGATATCCAAATTAAATGGAACCAAGCAATAGTTAGATAATGCAGAAACAGACAAAAATAAACGGGAGTATTATAATACAAATACAAAAATTCTGTTTTCCAAAAAACCCAGAATTTTTGACACATTATACAACATACATACTGTCCGTCTAGCTTAGCCATGACCATTGACACAAGTACGTGTGTGCTAATTGAATGAGACCAGTGACAAAATAGGGATGACAGCTTCGCACATGGATGTTTTCAGATGCAAGATAACTGAAGTTGAATGGAAGTTTATTGTAATGTCGAATGCTAAATGATTAGTTTCGACGTTGAAAATAGCACATTTAACAGAACTTAATATAATATTAATTAATAAACTGAAACCATTCCCACCCGTCATTATACCAACTACGACTCTCTCTTTTGCATTTGGAACCACCTTAGCTAGGCATGGCTTTCATGGACAGACAATAAATTTCAAAATGAATCAAAAAATTAATTTTTAATTGATATCAAAGTAATTTCAAGTATTATAGCTTATCAGTACAACAGAATAATATAATATTTAAAATAGAAAAACAAATTCTTTAATGCAAATTAAATTTAAAATTATTATGCAATGATATTAAAGAAAACATCTAATAAAGACCTCATATAAGAAAAATGGCACATATATCAAGAAAATACATGTAACATAAATGTTATCAATTTGAAAGAACTCTTGGAATCTTCTATCAGGTTGGGAATACTTTATTGGACAGATAAAAGAATCATAACATTAAATATTAACTAACTTTTTAATGTAAATATGTGAATCAGATTGTAAATTTTGTATAATTTTTATATTTACTCTTATATTTGTAAAATCATCATATGTCATCTAATTACTCCTATAATTTTAAATTAATACAATGGATTCACATTTTAAGAATCTCCAATTTACAAACCACACACTTTTATGAATTATTGAATTGGTCCCGAAAAGCATTCCATAGAATTAATGTTAATTAATGCTATTTTCATTTATGAACTTTCGAATTTACAAACTCTTTTGGGAGTCTGTACAAATTTGTAAAATTGAGAGGTCCACATAATAGGGAGACTGAGAAGCATAATTTAAGTTGAAAATTACAGTACTTTGGGGTACCTACACATTTCCAAATCAGGTACAGCTCCGGCCAAAATGTTTGTCACTTTCAACTAGGAGCTGGAAACCGGAAATCATGATCGGCTACAGTTTCCAATCCCCATACCGT
>AYEL01076875.1:0-43266 GCA_000484575.1 Olivierus martensii
CGACGATTATGAATATATTCCTACGTATGTTCACAATGTTTCGTTGTATATAAACGGATTTCGAATAGATTTCATTCGCTTATCGTTGCAGACAGTTGAATATAATATCCCCACCCAAATACAACTATCGAATCATTCTTCAGAAAAATACACATGAATATGATTCTATCTTCATTAAGGATGGATAAGGATCTTTCTGAATATTTCTTTTTAGAACCAAATTTACAGATTTATAAATTATAGTAGAAAATATTAATATAATGTTTAAAAATGATAAATTAAGTGAATTCAATAAATTATGAGTCGCACTGTATGAGTTCTGCTCAACTACTATTTTGTGGATGATATCGACCACAAGTTGCAACAGCGGTTGAAACTGACTTCAGTTTAGTGGTCCGTCTGAGTTAGATTATGCATTTCTATATTAATTATAATTCATGACCATCCACAAGCAACGGCTTTTATGTCGCTCAATCACATCCATTTTTTGCTGTAGTGTAATCACCTTGATATTCTTTTTTTCGTTTCCTGTTTTATCGTCAAAAGTGTTCTTCCTTTATTTTTTCGTTTCCTGTTTTATCATCAAAAGTGTTCTTCCTTTTATCCTTTTTTTTTATCGTTTCCTGTTTTATCGTCAAAAGTGTTCTTCCTTTTATCCGTTTCCTGTTTTATCGTCAGAAATGTTCTTCCTTTTATCAGTTTCGATTGTTTCCTATTTATCGTCAAAAGTGTTCTTCCTTTTATCCATTTCGATACACATCCTTTTTTTTGCTGTAGCGTAATCACTTCTCTTTTTTTCGTTTCCCATTTTTTTGCTGTAGCGTAATCACTAACCTCTTCTTTTTTTCGTTTCCTGATTATCATCAAAAGTGTTCTTCCTTTTATCCATTTCGATACTTTTTACGGCAAAAGTTCTTTCTCTTATCCATTTCGATACTTTTTAAAAGAAAATTCTGTACTATACTGCTTTTAATCTTATTTTTTTTATTTCCTGTTTTATCGTCAAAAGTGTTCTTCCTTTTATCCATGTTCTAGCGTAATCACTAACCTCTTCTTTTTTGTTTCCTGTTTTATCATCAAAAGTGTTCTTCCTTTTATCATTGTTACTTTTTAAAAGAGAAAATTCTGTACTATACTGTATGTATACGATACGTTTCCTGTTTTATCGTCAGAAGTGTTCTTCCTTTTATCCATTTCGAAAACTTTTTAAAAGAGAAAATTCTGTACTATACTGTATGTATACAATACACTTTTTAAAAGAGAAAATTCTGTACTCTACTGTTATTGTTTTGTGGTCGTGGTGTGGTTCTGTTGTGGTTCGTGTGAGTTCAGCCTTACATCAATAATGATATAGTGGCATCATTGTTATGTCTAGAGGCATCATATTGAAATGGGATAGTAATGTCACAATTCTGAAGACATGGCAGTGAGATCAAATGACATTACAGTTTAGTAATATCATTGACCTAAAGACAAAGTCTACTATTCTTTATAAATTTTATTTATAGGAACTTTCAATTCAATAAATTTAAATTTACTATTTTATTAATATTACATTTTTAAGCTCAACTGTTGTTTATTTATACAGTATATAAAAATGGAACATATGTATTTATTGAACAAATTAAGGTTAAGTTTACATTTGAAATATTTTTTCATCTAATTTAGTATTATTTTGTGATGTAATATAAATTTATACACAATATATCTATATACTACATATAAAAGTATTTTCAAATGATAAACAAGAATAAATATTAAAGAATTTTTATGGTTTTAATTTTAATATCAGAAAATTTGATATCCCATAAAGCAGCTATCTTCCTGATATCCAGCATTATAGGATTTTCAAACAGGAATAATTGTAATCATCTGGCTATGTTGTTTGATAATCAGTATATATCAGGATGGCCAAGCTTCATATTGAGCCACCCACATAGGAGAATCTCAACTACTTGAGAGCCGCATTTTCTTTCAGGATCAATGAGAATAGAATCAGTTTTTTGATTAATCTTAATAATGATTTCAAAAATTGTTTATTTCAGATGCATTTATTTGTATAGATGCATCCTACTTTTTACAATAGATTAAAAAAATAATAATATATCTGTAATTTGTTTAACTTAAATAAGTATTTTTGGATTAAAAAATAATATATCTGTAATTTGTTTAACTTAAATAAGTATTTGCTTTCCATTTACTATTGCTTTCATGGTATGGAGCCACACTGAAAGTACAAAAGAGCTGCATGTGGCTTACAAGCCACATTATGGCCACTCCTGCTATATATACATATTATACTATAGATTATTATCTAATGATAAAAATTTTCTTTAAATTGGAATAAAATAAATTAAATAGGTATGTACTATATAAGAGCTGCATGTGGCTTACAAGCCACATTATGGCCACCCCTGCTATATATACATATTATACTATAGATTATTATCTATATTACTAATGATAAAAATTTTCTTTAAATTGGAATAAAATAAATTAAATAGGTATGTACTATATTTAAAGTATTATTATAAATATTTTTTTCAGATTAAAAAAAAAAATTTTTTAAAAACACCATGTTAAAGAAAACATCCTTGATAAATGTTTTATTAAACTTATTTTAGAATTCATATTAAATAAAATATATGCCATATTAGGTTCATATTAATTAATAATATTTACATTCAACAATTATTTATCATTTTCAGGTTGTTTTAAATCATCAAAATACTTTTGAAGGAGAAATAATGTCAGTTATATCAATCATGAGACAATACCATTTAGTGAGAAAATAGCAAATATGTTTTGATAGTGTGCAATAATTTAATTTCACGTTATAGAGGATATTTCCACAGGTGATATTCACAGAAGACTTCAACATTGCACCCAGAAAAATAAAAAGCTGAGAGTTACATTCTTGATTTTTTGATGCCTGATGAAACCATTCAAATTTTAAGAAGCTCCTTCAAGTCTTACTGTAAAATATCCAGGGGAAGAGAATCCTTCTGAAACATAATAAAACACACAGCTCCACAATGGCTATGGAGGAAATTCTGAAAATAATTGGGAACTTCTTATTCATTCTCCTTACAGTCCAGATCTGGCTCCATTAGATCATCATCTTTTCAGTTTCATAAACCACTATTGTCTGTCCACAAAAGCCATGCCTAGCAAAGATGGATGAGTACAAACACAAAAGGGAGAGTCGCAATCGGTATAATGACGGGTGGGAATTATCGAATTAATATTATATTAAGTTCTGTTAAATATACTATTTCCAACGTCGAAACTAATCATTTATTATTCAACATTACAATAAACTTCCATTCAACTTCAGTTATCTTGCGTTTGAAAACATCCATGTGCGAAGCTGTCATCCCTATTTTGTCAATGGACTTGTTCAGTTAGCGCATGCGTACTTGTGTCAATGGTTGCGGCTAAGCTGGTCGGACAGTAGCTATGAGGGCAATGCTTTGAGAATAATGAAACTGTTAAGACAATTGTATGTCATTATCTGTAAATAGCTGGAATGAATTTGTATTGTGAGAGGATCTTCAGAATAATGGGAAAAATGTATTAACTGGAATATAATTTTATAGAACATTAAATAAAGGTATATGGTTTATATTGACTTTCTAATATTTCCTTAATTTGCAATTATTTAGATGTAAAACTTTTTGCATTCAACTTTCAATACAACCTTGTTTATTATTGGACAGATAGAGCAAGAATATGAGATAAGGGTCTCAATTTGCTCCAAGAATACAGCACATTTAGATAAGCAAAATTAAAAAATTAGAAAATTTTCATTTTTGAAGAAGTGCATTTAGTTGTTTATCCTATATGCAAAAAATAGTTATTAGTTACTTATATCATTTGATAAAAAGAAATCCATTACTGTTATATTGTTTCTTTATTTAAGTAAAATCAAAAATCTTTAAAATAGAGTCTTTCAACAGATTAAATCAGGGAAATATCAATATATATTAATTTTTGATTTCAAATTTTTAGCTTTAATAAAAAATTATTATTAAGTAAGCTTGTTAAATAATTAAAAATTAATTTTAGAAGTGATATTTATGATCAGTTATACTAACAAAAAGTATCAATATCTATCTCTATTAGACGATAGAATTCATATCTCACAATTTTTCAGTGCATTTTGGCAAACAGGAAAAGATAAAATTTTATTTAAACATATATTTATTACTAGCTATTTACATTAAATATTTAAAATAATAAATTATAAAATTATAAATACATCAATTGTTCTTTAGTAACTAAAAATTCTTTCAAAAACCGAATAATTTTTTTCTAAAAATTCACATTTACAAAATGCATTTCAGCCATCAGGCCCTCTTCAGTTGCAACAAGTTGTGAATTTTTATGTTTACAGGTCAAACCACATCTCAAAACAAAAATTAACATTTTTCTTAAATTTTATATTAAAACATAATACTTTCATTGTTGCCATACCCCTTTAATAACTTCAGTGACACTTATTCCTTTCAAACAATTTTTAAAAAATTGTCTGTTATATTATCAATTGGAAAATCAACTCTGGGCACGTTAATCCAACTCCTATGTTCAATTTTGTTTGAATTTTTTGACGAAGACATGTAGTTTTCCAAGTAATTTTTCAAAATAATTTTTATTTCTTTAAACTATGTCATAAACAAATTAAGTTCTTAAAATTTTACGATTATAATTCAAATTTAAACAGTTAAACTTTACCTGAGAGTATTGGCAATATAAGCATATAATTCTCAAAACTAGATGCGCTACTATTGCCTTGTTGTTAAATAATTATTAGAAAGGCTATTAAAATATTAAAAAATTATTTTATACTATTTTTGAATTGAATACTGGAAAAAAAAAGGAAGAAAATAGTCTCTTCAGATTATAAATACTGAATTAATGTATTTCATATTAAGATAACAATCAATCTACAAATTTATTAAATAAAATTTTCAATGTTCTTAGGTGAAGAAAATGTCAAGAAGTAAGAAATTTTAAATGTTACTGAATAAATTTGCCACTGTTAAAGTACTTGAATTTTATCTTAATATGAATACAATTATAGCATTTTTTAGTATTTAATTCACAAATAAAAAATATTAGATTAAAGTTCAGTAAGTTATTTTTTAATATATTCATACTCTTAAAAATAAAAATCATTTATGGATATTAGAGTCTTGATGTATTCTTTGTATAACCTGTTCAGAGTTTAACAGTAACAAACATTTTAATGAGATAAAATTAGAGATCTTTTTAATTTGAAGTGACAAAGATTCCAATTCTGGCAGTTTTGATAAAGGAAATGTTTGAAAATATGTTTTTTAACAGCTTTATTTATTCTATTTCTTGCAAAGAAATACTATATTCAGCCCAAAATATTATTAAAGTAATGATTTATTTGATTTGATTTTGAATGATTATTATTAAAAATTCAACTGAAATTTTATAATATAGTATTAAAAACAAATCAAACCAAAATAAATCTATAATTCAATTTTTAGTTTTTAAATTACTTCATGAAAATATACATAATTATAATATTAGTAAAATATAAAAATTTTAATCAGGAACTCGATACAGTTTTGTCATCTTTACAGTTTACAAATATTTAAAATATTTTCAATATTTGTTTTCTAAAACAGTTTATTTTAATTTAAAACAATCATAAAAAACTATTTTATTTTATATACATCTTTATTGCTGCAATGTAAACAAACTCTTGTGAAAATAGAAACTTGTTTGGTAATATAACAAATCTTTTATTCATTTTTAAATTAATTATGCACCACGCCCATACAACCTGAATAATCAAAACTGAAGGAAAGTTAGCTAAGTAATAACCTTCAGAAACTGCAAGAATGATGACTAATCTTTTACCACCTGTTTGATTTTATACATCCTTTAAATAATTGAGAATTTAGTAATGTAAAAAGAAATATTTTCAGATGTGATTCTGCATTTTTTAAATAAATAAGATAATTGAGATTATCTATAAATTATCTTTCTCTGAAAAATTTTATTAAATTAAACTTTGAAGAGTTTTTAAATAATTAATATTAATGATTTTGAACTTAAATAAAAAGCTTTCAATAAACAATCTTCAGATACAAAAATTCTACATGAAAATTTCAAATTATAAAATAAAAGAACAGTTTATATAACATTAATTATACTGGTTAAACATATATTATAGGAAAATAATAAAATGTGTTAGATATACCTTCTATTGCAAAAAAAATATTTGAAATAAGAAAGAAATTATGTCAGCATCCATGTAAAAATATTATTGTAGGCTTGTATAGGATCTTCAGGAAATGCATCATGCATATAAAACAGGGATATAATATTAAGATATTTAATAGAATAGTTTGAAAGAAACATAGAAATCTAGATAAACCTGAAGAGAATGAAATTGTTTAATTTGAGATTCCAAGAAAAGTAACATTTGAAGTTATAACTTTTTAAATATTACTAATTGAAGCACTTTATGCAGTTGGTTATATAAAAAAATCTTTTATTCAAAGTACTTTCAGTTAGTATGATAACCATCTTCAACAAAAAAATACTGGAATACAATCAAATTTGTTTGAACTATACACACGTGGTAAGATTCTAAAGACTCAAACATTTTTAAAAATATAAAAATATTATTAAAAATGTTGTTTTTAAACTTGGATTAAAATATTATTTTAATCCAAGTTTAAAAAACTTGGATTAAAATAATTCACATTTCTATTATGAATAACAGCCTTAAGTTAATATTATCTTTTTCTAAATTAAAATAAAGAATTAATGTAAGATAACATAAGATAATGCACGTGTCTAATAATACTGGGCCAATCTTATTATATTATAAACTAAAAAACAAAAAATTAATAAAGAATAAAAATAAAATAATAAATAAAATAAAAGGTTTTTCATTGAAAGTCTTCTATTGAAGGGCATCAATGCTGCCAGGGGCTCTACTGGGAAGTTATCGTTGATTACACATTCGGAATCTATTCTTGAAATTATCGCTAAAGCTTCAGCTATGGGTAGCTCTCTGTTAGAATGGTCGTTAACACTATAACGTGATTATAAAAAGTAAATTAACTTTTTAAATTAAAAAAATCTTTGTTTAAAAATTGTCTCATGTATATGAGACAAGTGTGGATGAACTGCTTAGGTTCTACTCATCAGAACTCACTAATGAAGAACTTCTGGAAATGGAAAACAGCATGAATGATGATGTTTTCCATTTTCAGAAATCAGGAGCCCTTTGTTGTGAGCTCATCAAACAGCTTTCAACAAAACAAATGATTGAATTTTTTTAAAACACATTGACAGTGACATCAGAATAATTGAAGAAAATGATCCTAACGAGACTAGAAGTGCCGAAATTGCAAGAGAAATTCACAATTCTTTGGCTTGTTACAAAGGACTTTATAGAGTGAGGAAAAATGCTGCTTGTCAGCTGAGTCTCAACTATTTCATTAAAAAAATTGAAGATCATCAGTCTATCATCCCAGGAACTTCAAGAGAGCAAGAGAACGATGATCTAGACCCACCAGATCCAGAAGCATATAGTGTTTACCTGCAGTGCTGGATTAAACTAGTGCAGGGCCTTTAGCATATGTTAAGAAAGGGGCCCTATATTAAAAAAACAATAAAACAATGCAAATATATTTGAACACATACATTTTTAAATTTGCATAGTAATTACCATTATCAAAAATAACAACTCAGTCAACATTAAATATTAATTTTTTTACATTTAGCATGAGGAAATTTGTTGATAATATTGGAGGTATCCATTTCATGCAGAAGTTAATGTTCAGAGTCACATTAAGTCACCCTCTTATGCTTTTTCTCTTACAATTTCATGATACCAAATGAAAAAGCACTAAATATGGCATAAATCACAAGATATTTGGCTTAACGCTCATATTAGATGACCAAAAAATTATGTACATATTTATTGGCATGGGGCCCATAGCAAATGATACTTTTGCTACTATGTTAATCTGGCACCGTGTTTAGGTGTATATGACATTGTATTAATTAAATTCAACCATTCATTCATTAAAATTTGTGTATTTTATTTATAAGATTAAATAATTCATTTATTAAAATTGCTTTTTGTCACAGTAAAAGAAATTTTATTGATAATGAATGAATTATTAAAGTTTTCATTTTTTTATCCTTCTGAAGAAACCCCCTATCCCCATCTCACCCATGCTGAATTCAATTCACTTTACGCGACTTCATGTTATACGATTATTTCAAAGAACCAATTAATCACATAAAGTGAGGGATACCTGTATATCGATGTTATCTGGGTTTCTTTATGTATAACTGTTAACTCCGCTAGACATCCAGCCATGGGGCTGCCTATCGGGACCCCTTGGTGTTGTTTGTAATACTTACCTCCAGGATTGCAGAGTTGGATGGCAAATGATCCAACTCTGACTCAAACTCTCTAAAATTTGTAAGGTCCGACTCCGACTCCAGGCAGTTCAAAAATACAACTCCAACTCCACCCAAAAACCTCCAACTCTGCAACCCAGAATTGCAGAATTGGATGAAAAATGATCCAACTCAAACTCCACCTTTTAAAAAGAATCCGACTCCAACTCTGACTCCACCCAAAAATCTCCAACTCTGCAACCGTGCTTACCTCTGTATTGGAATACTGACTCATGGCACACTGTGTGGACAATTTCCCTTAGTGTGTTAGCTATTGTCTATCATGGTTAAAAAACCAGTAAAGTGCCATAGAGGCTGCTTCAAGTTGTATGGATGGATATAACGATTTAAAGTCTAAAGTCACTAGTACATTCTCTGGTTGCGGTGTTAACGTAGCTAACTGTTATGCGCAATCTGCTGTGGAAGTACAGATGTACTGATATGGCTATAGTTTGGAATTGCACCATGTTGACAGGGTTTCTCAAAGTTATACGTCAGGGAGTTGACTTTCTTTACCATCTGAATTCAAGTTGTGGTTTATGTGTTTTGGCAAATGCAACAAGGATAAATGGGATTACTTAATGAATCAGTTTTCAGGAACTTCTTTTCTTTTGGCGAAAGATAAGAGAGGGCGTACTCTGAGGTGTGACCCTTTGAAATAGGAAGCGAAAGAGAAGAGGGAGAGGAAAGGTAAGAAAAGATTAAAGATCCAGGTTGAAGAAGTGAACCTGGTCACTAGAGGAATGTAGAAGAAAGTTTTCAGGAACTATGGAAAGTCCTTCATTCGTTGCAGGTTATTTAACTTCTTATTAATGGTTGGGGTAGGATCAAGTTCTTAATTCCATTACTTTTGTGGACTGTAAGAATTGCTTCATTGCTTGATTCTATCCCAGTCATTAATAAGAAGTTAAATAACCTGCAATGAAGGAAGGCACAAAGTAATAATGCTTGAAGGCACCAAGTAGCATTGTTAATAATCTTTAAAATAAAATCCCAGTCTTTAATATTTCTAATATAATATTAACCTTTATCGCTCCTCAATTTAAAAAAAATACGTGCTTTTACCCTCCAAGGTCATATGAAATATGATACTTAATATTCCATATTTTGCCATAACTTTTTTACTTTTTAATTTTTTGTCATAAAAAAATTATATTTTGTTGTCTATATACTCTGTCATGATATCCTTTTTTAATTTTAGTTATAGGACCAAAAGAAAAAAAATACGAAAGAATTAGGCCTATTTTACATATATAAACAATACATAATTTTTTCAAATTATTCATAATTTTGGCATCGGATAAAAAAAAATATTAATATATTTACATTCCTGATGATATTCTGCACCCAATGATACCAAATACTTCATAATTCTGAAAAATTTTTCCAACTAACGAAGACAATTTATGTTGTAAATCTGAGAGCGCAAAGTGAAACCCAGGCGAAACTTGATACTTTGCAAAAACAAACAATCGTTTTATCCCTCTTGCAGATGAAATACGGTATTCTACTACACAAATGTTTAAAATAATTGTTTATTTGCCATTTTTCTTCGTATTTTCTTAAAATGTGAGATAAATACTTTTTATTTTATAAGAAGTATCAGTACATATGAGAATGTCGACTTTGTTGAAAATTTTTTTATTTTAATAAATATTGCTGTATATACATAGCTATCATCCTGCCATCTGTAGGCCAGATTTAGCACTGATTTTTGATTACCATCCTGCCATCTGTATGCCAGATTTAGCACTGATTTTTGATAAATTATTGCTTTTATACGTTTTTTACTCAAGATTAGTCTCAGAGCCTTTTAAAAAACTTTTTATAAGTTTTTTTACTCAAGATTATTCTCAGAGCCTTTTAAAAATGGCGGATGGTGAATTATTTCTCTGTATTTTAGTCATTCTGTCATTAATTTTTCAAAAAATAGTTAAAATATAATAATAACAGCATTATCAATAATTCTTCATAAAAAGATTAAAATATAATAATAGCATTTTCAAACAAAGGAGACAGGTTGTCATGGCTCGGCTCTTAGTTAACATAATGTAACTAGCTCGATAGCCTAAGGTCTTGTGGTTCACCTTAGAGGCACCTTAGGAAAAACCTGTTTGGCAATAATTATGCACCCCTAGTCTATTATTTACTTGTTTCGACTACAGATGACCTAAAAATTACTATTTTTTAAATTTTTGTGTTATATTGAAAATATAACTAATGTAAACAGTCAGCTGATTTCGTAAACTGTTAAATATTTCCTGCCAGAATCTAGGACGGCGAGTTTGGCGTCGATCGTCAAGCATGGTATTGATTACTTTGCTTCTCTGATAAATGGAAATTTATATATATTTAAATAAAACTAATTTATTGAATTTTTTGTGCAGAAAAACAGCAAAATCATATTATTTGGAAGGGGCCAAACTTTCCAAAATTATAATTTATTGAGTCGAGATAACTGCAAAAAAGAGGTAGGTATTAACTAATAAGGAAATGTGGAACATGATGGAGCAAATTGGACAAGTACGGACAATCTGTTCTTGAATTTTTGGGGGTGCAAAATCACAAATGTGTTAACTGGGATGGATTGGGTTCAACTTAAAGGGATAAATAAAAATTTATTTAAATATCAACGTAAAATCAAATTTTTGAGTAATACAATAGAAATATGAAAAATATGATAAAATTTAAGATTTTGACCATTTTTTCTTGATTTTACTCAAAAATTACGAAGTAATTAAGCTTTAAATTTTGTCTCGGGAGACCCGGCAGTGGAGTGGAAAAGGTTAGTAATTGTAGGTTTTTTATATATTTTTATAATTTTAATTATATAAAACAACTTTTGTTTAGTGAGTATAAGGCAAAGCAGGCAGATAGTGCTAAGAGTGCTTCTGAACATGGTCTTGCCCCTTTAAATTTTTTGTTTATTCTATAGGTTAGTCCCATACTTGTGTAATGGAGATAGTACGTAATAGAAGGTGAAGAAGATATCAAATGTGATAAAAACATTTTTTATGATAAATTTTTTCACTGCTAAAAGACTTAAATGAATAATATTTATATTAAGGAAAATATAAAAATGAAATTCAAATGTTATAAAGGCATTTTAATTTATTCTTACCTTCCTGCATTACTTCTGCAACAAGATTTGATGAAATAACTTCTTTGAGATTATCACTGCCATGTGATGGATCATCTAAAGGTTTCTTTAAAGATGCAGCTTCAGAACTACCAGAACTTTCCCGATGATGAACATCAACTTCTAAATCTTTATCAAATAAATAATAAATGAATAAAAAATACTGTATTTATAATTATTACTGAAAGAATTTATAACTATTACTAAAAGAATTCAATATATCAATGATTAAAATTTTAAATATTGCATGTGTTTTCTTTAATTACAAATATAATATATATTTGAAATTCATTTATAAATAAGAAAATTTTTAATTAGAGATTAACATAAAATTCAAATGTAGTAAACTTATTATATTGATATATAGGTATTCCCTGACTTAGATAATTTAACTGGGATCAAAACTTTTTACAGAAATTTTTGAATTTTGAATTTGTTTTGTATAACTTGAAAAAATAATTTTTTAACAAAAAATCTTGATCAAAAACCTTCTGAAACTAGTGGACTACTGTGAATGCACTTATACAACATCACCATACTGTTTGGTGACTGAAAGGAAGATATAACTTTACATGAAACAATATTATATTAATAACATGATGTTTATAACTAGAGAACCCATGTAATTTTAGCTGGTTTAAATTCAGTATAAAAATTCTAAATCAAAATATTTATCAAAAAGTTGACATTTGTCAGGTTTGAAAAGTTATGTGAACTGCCTATAACACTATTTTAACAACTCATATACAGCACAACTGGCAGTAGTGACTTCCAAACTATTTTATTTCACAAACGAAGTACTTTTGGGCTATCCACTAGACCATCGTCAGCGTTATATTAACTCACAAAGAACATAAAAAATTGTTCTTTTTATGTTCTTTGTGAGTTAATATAACACTGAAGATGGTCTAGTGGATAGACCGCAAAAGTACTTCGTTTGTGAAATAAAATAGTTTGGAAGTCACTACTGCCAATTGTGCTCTATATGAGTTGTTGACATTTAAGTTAAGAAGATATTTGCACCCTTGCCTAAGAATATTTAGATTTAAATTATTAAAAAAAATTATATTTTGTACTCAATTTGACAGAATATATTACATCAGGCATGTTCAACTCATAGCCTGTGACATCAAAACTAAATGTTGTTTTTCTCATTTTTATTATACTGGTATTATATAACATGGTACATAGGTTCCTAAAAAATGCCATGTTGTGTGAAACTATGTTATATGAGACCTGGAGCAATACAAAAAAAAGAGTTATGTTCAAGTCAAAACTTGAAAACTGCTTATATTCAGTAATTAAGACCAGATGAAAGTAAACAGCACTAATTGCAGTTGAGTAAAATGTAACAAATTTTATTTACAAAGAAATCACAAACGTTTTCGGCTAGATCGCCATCATCAGGCAGTTCGTTCTAAAGAATAAATTTAAATACAAAAAAAATTATATAAATTAAATATGTTACACGGTTTAGTTTATAGCTGTTAATACTTTATTTTTTTTCCAACTTTACTATTTAACTGCTTACACTCTTAAATAACTACAATAATTCAGCACTATCTTGCAGTAAAAACTTTTTATTTTTAAAAGCCTTTCGCTTTTAAAAATAAAAAGTTTTTACTGCAAGATAGTGCTGAATTATTGTAGTTACTTTATTTTTTGTTACATTATTATATTTTTCCTTTAAAACTGATATTTGTAAACGTCATGTTGTTTACGTTTTGTATCTTGTAGCAGTTACCATAGCAACACAGCTGTCTTGTTCCTTTTTTGTATTTAAATTTATTCTTTAGAACGAACTGCCTGATGATGGCGATCTAGCCAAAAACGTTTGTGATTTCTTTGTAAATAAAATTTGTTACATTTTACTCAACTGCGATTAGTGCTGTTTACTTTCATCTGGTGTTATGTTCCAAAACCAATTAAAAATAAATAACTTTCTTTAATTCCACATAAGATACTTAATTTTAACAATAACTTTAATAATATACACTTATGTATAAGCCAACCCCAACTTTAAAGTTTGAAGATCAGTAAAAATATAAAACTCATGTAAAGCCAACTCCAATATTTAAGCATTAGAACAATATTTCATTCATCCAACACAAACAAGCTTATAAGGAAGAAATTTGTAGAAAAATTATTTATTACAAAAACATTTTCAGCCTTCAAGCCCTCTTCAGTTGTTAACAAAATTGGAATACAAAGGCAAATGCATAAAACAAATACAAAACTATTTTGAATATTTAATAGTTTTTGTCTTAAAAATTGTAAAATTTACCAACTTTTATTGTTTTAAAATTATAAAATTTAACATTTTTTTTTTTTGTTTTAAGATTATAAAATTTTAATTTATGTAACTAACATAAAACTTAATTACTTAATGTAAAATAACATCTTAGGGTTAATATACACAAAAATAACAAATAGCAGAAACAGTCCTCTGTTTTTGATGTTCATAAAATATACAAATGCCATTAATAACAATAATTACTATTTGAAAATAACAGCACTAAACAGCAGTTGAAAAATAATAACTAAAAATTTTAATCGAAACATTTTTTAATGAAATTTTAATGATGCATTTGACAACAACAGAATACAAAAAAATTTTCTTTGTATTATATTGTCAAATGCATCATATATATTTATTTGAGAAAGGAATGTTATAGAATTATTTTTTCTATGACTATAAAAAATATATATATTCATTCTTGCAAAATAATTATTTTATGTAATTATAAAGTTTTATGAATAACTTGTAAAAACATGTATTTTAAGATTTCAAATGATAAGCAATTTCCAAAATTAACAATAATTTTAAAAGTAGACCACACACACACACACACACACACACACACACACACACACACACACACACAGAATATTATTGAAGATATATTATATTTTTTTCAGTTTATGATTGAGAGCTTTAAAATATTTGTGAAAAACAAGAATCATATATAGTAATAAATCCATCACATCATTATATTTTTTCTTTGTCATTTGCCTGATAGTTGCATGTAATAGAAATAATTGAATGTTTCCATACATTTTTTGGCATTCCCCTTTTAGTTAAAAGATCTAAAATACAGAATTTTGCATCATCATCTAATGATGACTTATAAAACATTTTTAGAAGCCTTATCCACTGTATTTCTCACATGCTGAGTTTGTGGATAGTGTTTAATTTTTGTTGACTTTTGAAAGTATATGATAATTTTGTTTCAACTTTGTCACTGTATTTCTAATCAATTAACAAGTTCTCCTCCAATATTTCTGGTTCATCTTGTAATTGATTCTTATAGTTGCTTTTTCGAAAAATATCTTTCTAAATCATCCTATGTACTGCAAATGGAGCTTTTTTACAAGTTAAAAAAAATATTAGTTTATAATAATCTTCATGAACATATAATTGCTTTTCTTATTTCCATCTCAACTATTTCAAAACTGTAATCATTTAGATTAAAATAATAGCTAGATATTAAAAATTTATCATCATTAATTGTTTTACTTTTACTATTTGTAGACTGAATAATTTTTGCCCATATTATGGCCAACTTAATATGATTTTGTGCTGAACAGGTATCACTATAAGTTATCACATTTTTGACTCATACTATTTCTTAAATGTTGCAGTCTCATCCTAAACAAACATAGCAATATCATGATGAAAATTTTGTCAAAACCTAAATTGTATAGGTAAATATATACTATAACCCCTGATTACAAAATTAAAGCATTTCTGGAAAATACTCATAAATCAAATTCTCATAAAGCAAGGTCTAAATTGCTTCTAATTTTCATTTAAAAAATTATAATGCATTTCTGCCTAAAAATTACAACTGTTTTGCTATGAAATATGTTCAAATACGAGGTGCGTTCAAGTTCTAAGGTCTCCAATTTTTTTTCTGACGAAATACTTAACCCAGAAAGT
Organism: Olivierus martensii; assembly: GCA_000484575.1. NCBI lineage: Eukaryota > Metazoa > Arthropoda > Arachnida > Scorpiones > Buthidae > Olivierus > Olivierus martensii. The sequence continues at coordinate 15,543 of AYEL01076875.1, forward strand.
TGTCACTACTGTTACTTCTCGACGTAATCACCATGAAGCTGAACACATTTTTCACAATGTTGGCACCATGATTCCATGGCTGCTGAGAACTCTTCTTTAGGGGTATGTTTTGCCTACTGGAAAATCGCTGAAGCAACAGCAGCTCGGTTGGAAAATGAGCAGCCATGGAGAGTGTCTTTCATGGTTGGAAAAAGCCAGAAATCGCTAGGAGCGAGGTCTGGTGAGTATGGAGCATGGGAAACCAATATGGAGCGAGGTCTGGTGAGTATGGAGCATGGGAAACCACCTCAAAGTTGTTATTTTGAAGAAACTGCTGAGTTACGAGTGCCCGATGAGCAGAGGTGTTGTCTTGGTGAAAAAGCACCCGTCCAGAATTGTTTGGTCGTTTCTCATGCAATGCTGGAAGGAACTTTGTTCGCAAGACTTTTTTGTATGAATTAGCTGTAACAGTTGTACCCTTTGGAACACAATGCGTGAGGATTACACCTTCGCTGTCCCAAAACACGGCCACCATAACTTTCTCAGCAGAGGCTGTGACTCAAAATTTTTTTGGTGGTGGTGAATCAGTGTGCTTCCATTGTGAAGATTGGCGTTTCGCTTTGGGGTTAAAAAATGGCATCCATGTCTCATCCATTGTCACAACTGATGAAAAGAAAGCACCATTCATGGCTGCATCACATGTCAACATCTGCTGACAAATTGCGACCCGCACAGATTTGTGTTCGTCGGTCAGCATTCATGGGACCCATCTTGAAGAAACTTTCCGCATTTTCAGCTCATCATGCAAAATGGACTCCACAGACCCTATGGAAATGCCAAGTTTAGAGGCAATATCACGCACACCTAAACGACGGTCTTCCATAACAACTTGTTCCACATGAGCAATCATGGTTTCCATCCGGCTAGTTCGTGGTCGAAGCTGCTTCGGTTCATTGTCACATGATTCTCGACCTTCTTTAAACTTTCGCACCTATGAAGGCACATTTTTAACATTCATGACGCCTTCATTGCATGTCTCGCTCAATTGGCAATGAATTTCGATGGGTGTTTCACCCCATAAGTGGAGAAAACGAATGATTACACGTTGATCTTGTAAACTAAACTTCGCCGTTTTAAGTATATGAAACATCGTTCATGGCAACGTTCACGGTATTCACGCCATTCACAGTATAATGCTGCAATCTATGTTACTAAAGACGAAATATTTTTCGCAAATTTTAAAAGCATCCTGATCTTTCTACTTACTCTCACTGCAGAGAAAAAAATTTGGAGACCTTATAACTTTGAACGCACCTCGTACTATCTATTTATATAAATGATAACAAAATAACTTCTATAATTAGCATTAAGTATGAAAAAACAACCTAAATAATGCAGATTTCTTAGAGAGTCTAATGAAAAAGTCTGTTGCTAGATGGAGTTATCATAAAACCTTCAATTTGTATAGACCAACATACTGTGTCGTTTGTTACCTAGAGTATCCAATTCTATTCTAGGTCTTTTATCTACATATACATTTAGAGAAAGCTAGATACAGTTGGTAAATCCCCATCCTGCATGATGACTATAAGAAAAAGCAGTCACTTATCATGTTAAAGAATTCAGGTTTAATTTCAGGTTCCACATGTTCAAATTTTTCAGGAAGGGGTCTAGACCTGGCCTGTTGCCTTTTCAGTCTGTGGTTAGGTCATTGTGGGCACTGGAATGTTTTGCCACTTAGTAACCACTAAATGGAAAATGATGTAAAATTATACAAGGATATAATAGCAGTATTATTTTAATAATAATCTTTGATTAGAAAACAATGTAAAAATTGAAAAGAAAGATTGAAAATGTTTTCAAAAATCAATATCTGAAGTTGTTTAGTAATTTCATAAAGTGTTCTTTGCAAGAAAACATTAACAATAATAATTCAAGTGCAAGCATTAAACAAAAACAAATGATATACTAAGGTACTGCATGTCTCATCAAAAATAGAGCATTAAAAAAAAATATGAATTCAATGATAATGCCATTTCGTAATATTCATAGGAAACTAAACATCACTATGTACTGGATGGCTGCATTTTAAAATGTTAGTTTACAACTTAGAGAGGCATTTCTCAATCAGAGTTCCATGGAACCCTAGGGTTCCGCAAGTGATCATAATTGAAAAAATAAACATCATTTTTTGAACTATGTATTAGGTTGTTGGAAAGTAATTTCATTTTTTTTCTCACCAGTGGCATTAGTTGTATTTTTGCCCACCAATTTCATTCTAAGCCATAGTGTCATTGTAAATTTTGCAGCTCACATTTCAAGGTATATATTTATGAAAATTTTTTTGATTTTGTGCAGTAATTTTTTTTGGTGTCCTATCAAAAATGGAAAATAAAATGCATGTTTTACTTTTTTATTACCGAAAAAGTAAGAATGCTGTTCAAGAAAGAAGTTTTTTTTGTGTCCTATCAAAAATGGAAAATAAAATGGAGATTTTCAGGGCATGTTTGTCCTATCAAAAATGGAAAATAAAATGGAGATTTTTGGCATGTTTTGCTTTTTTATTACTGAAAAAATAAGAATGCTATTCAAGCAAGAAGAAAGTTATATGAAGTGTAGGAAGAAGATGTGTTAACAGAATGCCAGTGCCAAAACTGGTTTGCAAGTGTTTTCTTTTTTATTACCAAAAAGGTAAGAATGTCGTTCAAGCAAGAAAAAAGTTATGTGAAGTGTAGGGAAAAGATGTATTGACAGAATGCCAGTGCCAAAACTGGTTTGCAAAATTTTATTCTGACAATTTTGACATTAATGATGCATCACATGCTGGAAAGTTAGTTAAAGCTGATGATGACAAAAGGTATTAGTTGAAGTAAACCACTGAATAACAACACGAGAAATCAAATAAACTGCTAGGGGAAGTTTGGCTTGATAGGATTATTTGAACACAAGAAATTGCTACAAGATTGAATTTTTTGAATTCGATCGTTATGACCAGTTGAAACGACTTGGTTTCATTTCAAAGCTCAATATTTGGGTTCCACATGTTCTCAAAGAAAGAGATTTGTTCCATCGCATTGACATCTGTGATTTACTGCTCAAATGTGAAGAAAATGATCCCTTTCTAAGCGGATCATAATTGGTGGTGAAAAATGGATTGTTTACAACAAAGTTGAACACAAGTAATCGTGGAGCAAAAGAGATGAGCCGGTTCAAAGCACTCCGAAACCTGATATTCATCGAAAAAGTGATGCTCTTTGTTTGGTGGGATATCAAGGGAATTGTTTTTTTTTTTTTTTTTTAGCTTCTACCAGGATCCATTGCATCGACGTCTATGAATTGCTGCTCAAACGTGAAGAAACTGATCCCTTTCTGAAGCAAATCATAACTGGTGATGAAAAATGGATTGTTAACAAAGTTGAATGCAAGCGATCATGGAGCAGAAGAAATGAACCAGCTGGGCTGTCCAACCCATGGCCTGCAGGCCACATGCTGCCCACCGCTGTACCGAATGCGGCACAATCTAAAATTGTAAACTTCTTTAAAGCATTGAGATTTTTATGTATTTAATGAAGTTTTTATTATTTAAATACCTTCATACATTTTCTAAAATATTTCTTATTTCAGTGATTAAAACTTTTAACCTGCTCAATGATTTTTAAAAAATTCTAAACAAAAAGAAGTCAAAGATTATTATGCTACGACATTTTTGGTAGTATTTGTTATAGTGGATATCATATATTGTACATTATTTACTTACTAACTTTTTGCTTAACAGATATCTTTTTTTTTTTTTTTTTTTTACATTATTTACTTACTAACTTTTTGCTTAACAGTTTTTTTTTTTTTTTTTTTTGTTTTACACCGCTTTTCAATCAATGAGATTATTAAGGGAGCCAGTTCCAACGATGAGCTGCACCTACATCTGTGGAGGAGGACCAGAGGGTGAAGGATGAAGATCGCCGTGCCGGACCCGGGTCCTCCTGTATGGTATGCAAACACGTTACCATGTGGCCATCCGGCCGCCTAACAACAATCGTTGGAATTAGTATATTTTATATGTGGCCCAAGACAATTTTTTTCTTCAAATGTGGCCCAAGGAAGTCAAAAGGTTGGACACTGCTGGTTTACAACAAAGATGAATGCAAGCAATCATGGAGCAGAAGAAATGAACCGGCTCAAAGCACTCCGAGACCCCATATTTATCAAAAAAATGATGCTCTTTGTTTAGTGGAATTTCAAGGGAATTGTTTTTTTTTGAGTTTCTTCCAGACAGTTCCACAATTAATTCGGAAGCGTACTGCCACCAATTGGACAAATTGAGTGATTCCATCAAACAGAAGAGGCCAGAATTGATTAACAAAAAAGGCATTGTGTTTCACCATGACAATGCCAAACTTCATACAAGTTTGATGACTTGCTGTTACAGCTTGGATGTGATGTATTACCATACTCGCCATATTTCGCACCCTTTGATTATTACTTATTCCAGTCTTTACAGAATTCTTTACACGGCAAAATACTTAGTTTAAATGAGGATGTCAAAAATCACTTGGTTCAGTTTTTTGCGAGCAAAGATCAGAAATTCTATGAGCATGGAGTCATGCTACTACCAGAAAGATGGCAACATGTGTTGGACCAAAATGGTCCTATTACCAGAAAGAAGGCAACATGTGTTGGACCAAAATGGTCAATATATAATTATAATGTTTAATACTATAGAATTGTTGTTCATTTTCATAAAAAAACGAAATTATAAGACAAACAGCTCTACTAGCAAGTACAAAGTTATTTATTGTTACCATAATAAATAATTTTGTACTTGTTAGTAGAGCTGTTTGTCTTATAATTGGTTTAAAGCAAGTAGTTCCCTGTAATATTAAAAACAAAATTACTTTCCAATCAATCCAATACATTGTTCAATAAAGGAAATATTGAAATTCATTTTGCCTATATTATTGATTTACATTAGAATTGATATCTTTTATGGGGAAGAGGAACTACACAAAAAAGTAAATTAATAAATTGACTAAACTAAACAAGCCCACAAAATAATTGATTCTTTACTCAAAAGAGCATTAACATTTATTATTGGATTATTATACAGATTATTTACAACTTACTGATAATGCTAATGTACTGTGAATTGTAAATGTAATAATTTTTATGTAGGGATTTCCTGAAAATTATTTTAAGGATTCCTCCAGGTTAAAAAGATTCAAAAAGGCTGACTTAGACTATCCAGATTCAATTCCAGCAAATCATATTTTTCTGATTGGTTTCAGCTATAACCTATTAATTCCATCCACTATTTTATGACCAATCCCATCACACAATTGGTTGAATTAGCCAAGTGAATTCTCTATTAATTTTAATCATAAGGAGTCAGAATTATATCCATTTCCCATTAGAAAATATATACTATATATATAAGGAGTTGGTGTGACATAAAACAGGACAGATGATATTGGTAACTGGTTACATTCCTCTACATTAAAAAAATATGCTGCAATCTAGTACACCTTTTTTAATTTAGAGTTTTAAAACATTCATTTATAAATTTCTTATAAAAACGAGGTAAAACTGAAATCAAATTAATGATAAAAGGAGGAGCAATTACCATTTTGTCTTTTTCATATTTCCTAACTAGCTTGAAAGGTGTAAAGTGAGTAGCTAAGAAAAATACTGAGAAATGAAAAAGATATATATGCACAAGACCTTAAATAAGAAGCATATATGATCCCAACATCAAATAATGATCTAGGTAGACTTGCCATAATTTTTTTTTTGTCAAACCAGGACAATTTTGAGAAAATATTCACAACAGAAAATAAAGCCTGCTAGGATAAATACCTATGATTGAAAAGGCTAATTAATTTAATGTATAGTACAAAATAATCACAAATGCCGATTCGCATTTTGAACTCAACTAAGATAAGACATGTGCAACAATGACATGGCTAGTGTAAGTTTCAACATTGCCAATTCTAATTGAAAAAAAATATCTAAAAAATGAAATAAAAATATCTGGATCTCATAGGCTACATGCTATTATAAATTCTGTGAAAAATATCTGGATGAAAAAATAAAAACATCTAAATTCATTAGGCCACATGCTATAAATTTTTGAGGAAAACATCTAGACAACATTAAAAGTACTAAGGCTGTGGTTCAATATTCATTGGTTCTCTCACAATTTTCACTATGTCAGTTCGAAATCTATTCGGTTTCCTCACTTTTGTGGTGCTTTATTCCAACTGATGTCAGATTGAATTGCACTGAGTTCGCATGATCTAAACTATCTCACAAGTAAGGTTGACTTTAGCTGTATGTGCAATGGGGCGAAGTTAATCTTTTTCAATAGCATTCAATTTATACAAATATGCAATGTGCTTCAATACATCAATATAATCATCATTTCTTGTATAATTTATTTCGTTAACAATCAAACTTGTGGATAATTCTGCTAAAACATTTATGAATGCCTCCATCTTATATCATGTGACTTGGCTCACTGACCTGGTTCTTTATACAAACAAAACTGTGACATCAACCAAGAAAACTGTGGAGGTTTAGTTAGTGTAGTTCATGAAATATCAAACTGCAGCCTTAGATCTAGATACAAAATATTTAGATTGGCAACAGTGAGTGTAACAGAGAGGATATTTTAGTTTCCAAATTGCCATTTTATCCAAGGCTGCACTATTTTTACTTCTTGTATATTCAGACTTTTAAAATTTTACCAAATAACCAGGACAAAATGAAACTGGCCAGGATGCTGGGACCACATCACCAAACCAGGAAAATCCCAGTCAAAACAGGATGTCTGGTAAGCCTAGATCTAGGCAGAGTTGAAGAATATATGGCACTCTAAGCAAACTTTATACAGGGGATTAAACCATTACCAATTAACCAAACGAATCTAGCCAAACTCCCCCTGGCAGATAAAGTCCATATTAAATTTTCTAAACGATTATATTTTAATTTTAAGCTACGGTGCCACCATCTGTTGGATTAATAATTAATTAATTTAGAATTTGGAACTAAGGTGGCGCCATCTAGTGATTAATGCTTAAACAATAATTTTTTAATTAATTTTCCCGAAATAAAATTTTGCCACCGCACCGAACTCGAACAGGGATCCTTGGAACCTGGATCTCTTAATATTAAAATATTGTAAACGCCCCAATGCCTTAACCGATTAGACCACGGTGACCTATGACAGAATTCCACTTTGGGAAGTTTATATAATGATTAATATGGAGACTTACTCTATCGAACAAGGCCAAAACTATCACTCCCAGGGAGCTATCTAGGTAGCCACGGGCCTGTTGGCAAACCTGGGCAGGCAGACTTGGCTCAAGTCAGATATCACTCTTATGATATCTGACTTGGACAATTTTCTAAAATGGATTTTGTTTTGATAAATTTTACCCAGAAATTCCTACACATAAATGATTAATTGCATTTGTATTTGAAGTAACATTAATTATTAATAATCATACATAAAATATTTATATTAAAACAATCTGTGTGTTTTGGTATCACAACTACAATTAAATAATAATTTAACGACGTTAAATCACATTTTTGTAACTCAATGTAATTTTTATCACATTACACCTAATTGCAATCGGGTGAAGTTAAACTTTCAAAGCTGAAGCAAACATTTTCTAGGCATATGGTGTAAATTTTTCTGAATTAAATGAACTATTACGTTCACCATTTGAATTTTTATTTCCAGTTCAGGTAATTTTAGAATATATTATCAGAACTACAACTTCCAATAAAAACTATACATTATTTTATTAAGACAGATTCGTATATTATTTTAACTAACTAGTAAGATAATTTTTTAAATCATTCTGAAAAGAACTTTTATACAGATTTGCATTTTTGATTACTGATGAATATTGCTTTTAAAAATTATGTAATATAATGAATAAAGTGATAGATTTCTATACATCATTAAAATTACGTACAGGATGTCATAAAGAAAAATTGCATCATATGACAATTGCAACAATTTTATCTCGAATAATGGAATGCCAGAAGAAAAAACAGTAGGTATATATATATATTGTGAAAAATAATATAAAATAATTTCAGGATCTCGAAATATCGGTATTATAATTCGCATAATCTCGGACTAGAATTGTTTAAAAACATCAGAGATCCCAGGATTCGAAATCACTATTGGTCTGTAATCTCGATCCTAAAAAAGTAACAATACAAATAGGCTAATAATACTTAAAAAATTATAATAAAATAATAAAAAGTAGGCCTATTAAGTATACCCTCAAGGCTGGATCTACATATATCATGTCTGAAGCTATTTAAAAGTGAATTCCTGTCTTCCTGAAAACTGTAGTCACGAAAAATTAGGACGGCTTTAAAAGTGGTGCCTGAAGCAGATGTTTCATCTGTATCATTATATACCCCACTCTCTATGAAAAATGACATTTTTATGATTATTCTTATGGGCTTGGATAAAAATACTGAAAAACTACTTTCAAGTATATGATGCTCGGAAAATACTGTCAGCGGAGGATTAAAATTTTTGTCGCTCCTAATGAACTTATTTTAAAGCTTTAGTAGGAATTAATTAAACGAAATATTTAATTAAATGTTTAAAAGTTTTATCGAAAATAAAATTATAAATATATATTTCAACATTTATTATTTATTGCAGCTTTCTATTCATATTAACCACTTCACTTTAGTTCGGCAAATTCATTGTGCCTGTATAATCTAGTGAGAATCAGTAATCAGAAGAGAAAATAAATTTAATTTTTTTATCAATAAAGTAATTTTTTACACGTTTCAATGCCGAAAACATCCGTTCGGCTGAACAATTTGTAACGGATGTGCAAACGAACGTACACATTGCTTTATCACCTGTAGTGATAGAAAGGCACGTTTCTTATACAGTATTTATTTTCGTTGTCATCTTTGGTATAAAGAAAACAGTAATAGGTCTTTCTCAGACTAGCTCAGATCTGCATAACTATCACAACTGCAAGTTCAAATATACGATATTATACCTGTAACCTTGCACAGATAGTTAAAATTATAGCAAAAGTGCGCCCTTACAAATTTGCCGCCCTAGATCAGGTACTTGTCAACCTAGGCGATATTAGAGGCACTGGTGAGAGGAATATAATATTTGACGATGAATAACGGGATTTAAACTAACAAATTTCTGTGTCATCAATTTTATTTTATCTTGTGGAGCAACAGATGTCACTTGAGAAAGAATTAGAAGCGCACGATATGGCATCTCATGTACTATTTAATATATCCTTTACATTGGCAAACGTGAAGTACAGTATAATATTTAAGTACTGCGATGAATCGTGATGAGGAAAATGATTCTATAAATTCATTCGTAATAATCGAGTGATAGCATTCGCTTTGCTTGCCCGTACATTCTGATGATATTCGCCTTGTTCGCCCGCACATTTTAACAGAAATTAATAATTTAATCCAGCCATAAATTCATTCGTAATAATCGAGTGATAGCATTCGCTTTGCTTGCTTGTACAATCTGATGATATTCGCCTTGTTCGCCCGCACATTTTAACAGAAATTAATAATTTAATCCAGTTAAACACAGAGATTTCGTATTAAAATGATATTAGTCACTAATTAAAAATTTATTGAGATTTAATGTATTTAATCTTAAATATCGTTAGAGTAACTAGGGGTATTATGAAATAGGAAGGTTAAACGGAATAGCATGGTTTCTCATAGAGGAGAAGGTTATAAAACTAACTAATAATGCAGAATTTTTATGTTAAGTGGCAACATACTTTGGCCTCAGTGCAAAGCATGATTGTTTAAAATAGAGAACGTGTTTTCATCAAATGCAAAAATTTTTGCGCCACCTGAAATCATCGGATCTGCCAACACCACAGGCAAGATGATAATTGTTTTCTGAGTTTTTTAAGAATATTTAGGAAGCATTTTTTTATAATATCTCTTCGTATTTTGAGAGATTTGACTTCTATTAGATTAAGCTTCGTTCAAATAATATGGTTATGGGTAGTGACAATATGGAATACTCTTCCATAGTGCCACGTTCAATCCTACTACTATAATTTAAGTTAACGTTTGATCCATTAAAATTTAGATAGAAAATACGATCGGACTACTTTCTAAATTAGACTAGGCTATAAACTATTCTAAGGCTTTTTTTTTTATTATTTTTCTAGGAGGCTATCACTATGCTTAAGCGAAAACCTTCACTACCCAAAAGAAAATGATACAAATATTGAATAAAACAATGTTCTAAGTGCATATTTATCTAATACTCTTGAAAAGTACCTGTTGTGAAAAATGTGAAAAGTAACAAAATACTGTTTTTTTAATTATTAAAAAATCGAATACTATTCCATTTAACCTCCACCGTTTGGGCAATATGGAATTTTGCACCCTCTAAATAATTTTTTTAAATTTCATGATAAATATATAAACTACGGCAACCATGTTTAAATATGTTATATGAGAATGTCCATAGAAGGTATAACACATGAGAAACCATATAAGTTTCTTTAGAATTTTTTATAAATTATAAAAACAGAATGGCATTCCATAATGCCCCCAGTTACTCTACGTAAAATCCGAGATTTTTTCTTTTATAAAAATTCATATTCTCAAGAGAAATGTACTGCATACAAATTTAAAGATACATGTCTGAGTGAATGATTATTATATGATGAAAATTCTTTTATGTAAGAAATATTTTTAAATGAAATTTTTGTTGAAAATATAAAAGGATGAAAAATTGATTCTGCGCTTTTGTTTAAAAGTCATTAAATAACTCAGTTTTAATAACAGTTAAATGAATATTCCACGCATCCGGATAAGAATCTACAATTGAAATTCTCCACCTTACATTAAAGATTCTTCTACGAATTAAAAAGAGGCAAAATATCTTGCTTCTACTGGAAAATATTGCGACAAATCTCGATCGTTTTAGCATCCTGAAAGGAAAAACACTATCCGAAAAAATACTTTTAATTTCCTTTTGAAGAAAGATTTGAATAGAAATAGATTTCGGAATTATAAAATACTAGAAGGTTCTCCAAAACATAAAGTATCAAAAAACTCGTATAAACAAAATAACGAGGAGATAGAAAAAGTTTGAATTGGCAAGAAAATTGATAGTGGAGAAGGTGGTACTATAAAATGACTTTTTTTTTCCTCTTTCTCTCTATAAAGGAGACACTGTTAATGAAATGAAAACAGGAATAAGCCTATATTATCTGCATGAAAACTTTTATCAAATTTAAATTTTATAATATTGGAATGAAAACATTTATTAAAAAAGTTTTTTTTTCATTCCAATATTATAAAATTAAAGAAATACAGTAAAAAATTAAAGTCTACTTTAGTATAAAATATGTTAAAAACTCGCACGGGAATTGATCAGATCGCATCCACTCCCTGCATGTTCATTATAAGTTCACATATCACATATAAGGTACTGAACTCATAAAACTTTCTCGTGTATCCTCTAAGAATATTATATCGCAGAATAAACAAATGGCAGCATCAAAATTGTCTTGGGGATAGTAATTTTCTTTGCGGAATTTTGAAATTAGATTGAAATTTAGGCTGCTTATAACTGCATGACAATAACTGAATTAAATACCGATATTAATATTTTATAACGTCAAAAAAAAAATAAAAAAGAAACATTAAACGTATATAGGATCTATCTCAAGAATCTTATTTATCTCTGTTTTAACAAAAACATGTCAAAACAAAACGGTAGCCATAATGATTACACTAACATAATGAAGAAACATCCTAAACAGAGAGGAGTACTCATTTAAAAAAAACCCTATTACATAAACACCGCCATCTCTATTGTAATAACTGGAAGTTTAATTAAGAACAGTGTTGTTTCTATCTTATAACAGCAAAACTCTTCTTAATTAATTTTTGAATTGCATTTTTTTACTTAACCTTCTGTAAACTTTTTCTAGGCACCGCAAAACCGCTTTCGTAAAGTATTGATATATTATATAGGTTATCCCACTTTCCAATGCCTTCTTAATTAATTTTTGAATTGCATTTTTTTTACTTAACCTTCTGTAAACTTTTTCTAGGTACCGCAAAACCGCTTTCGTAAAGTATTGATATATTATATAGGTTATCCCACTTTCCAATGCTGAGCTAAATACAAATAATTTATTTGTGGTTATATACAACCCTCTCAAAAAAAGTTTAATAATATGCTATCAGTATTTTCAGCTGTTTTCTTTTTCATATTTCAATTTTAATAAACATATAGCTGTCCCAAAACTTTTTGAGATGGACCGTACATGTGCATGCAGTGTACATGATGTACTTACAAGTAACAGAATACAATAAAAGCAATGAATTAATTTATAAAAAAAGGTAATGGCAAGCAATTTTTATTTAGCATGTATATCAATAATACAATAAAATGAATACTGTAAAAAGAAGCAGCTATTCTGTATTCGAAATTTCAGATCGGAAATGATCATCATCTCTTCACATTCTGAAATGCTTTACGTGCTTTCCTTCGAGCAAATTCATCAATTATACAGGAAAAATCAAGCAACTCTGCCTTGTCATTGTTGATTAAAATTGCTAATCCATTCAAACGTTCTTGCATCGTTGTGGACCGAATGTATGACTTAATTTTAGACATTGGAATGTACTGGTTAGAAGCAAGTTATCGACTGCAATAAGTAGGCCTCCTCAAAATTGTAGGTCCAGGCCAACTGACCCACTTGCTTCCCTCTGTTCCTGGGTTACTGCTTATATATATCATTTGAAACTTTTGAGAGAAGAGAATCATAATCTTTAAATTAAAAATAATTCCGCTTTTATTAATACAGTATTATATTTTTATATGGTATATGTTCAACCAGAAATGAACATATTCCATATAAAGATATAAAGTTCAGGAAGAAAGATATTAAGTTTCAGGAAGAATTTTTTCGCCAAATATCTGAAAAAGTTCTTGAAACGATAATTCATAAACTTAAAGCATTTTAAAATCATTGAGTTCAACAGAAAACTATTTAACATTTTTTGTTTAATTACAAGATGAGCATGGGGAAGTTCTTTTTTTACTATTTTCATATTTACAATAAAAAACTTGGAAATACAGTACAAGTTTTTCTCTAATTACGACTACAACATCCGTAATTACAGATATTGATAGAAACGAAACAGCAAATAATAAATAAATAATATTGCTTGGATGATTGCATCCTTCTTTTTTTTTTCCTGATGTCCTGTTTGTTATAAAAAGAAAAGTTCTGAAGAGATCATTTATAACTTGAAATGAAAGACGAGGCAGGCACAACTTTCTTGCCTTTCACCCATCTATTGATTTAGATTGGATGCGTGTGTTACCATTTATAGCTTTCTGATTCCGTTCAATGTTCGATATAAGGATATATAATAATCACGAACCAAGCAAGTATGTATCGGAACGTCAGCCAGAACACCAACAGTGCACTCAATGCAGAGATCATACTGTGCTCGATGGAAGCAGGGATTCTGAGTTACATGCAAAACAATCTAAGTGAATCGATGAGATACAGAGTGACGAAGGACAGTTTTCCAAAACGAAACGTTAAAATGTGTCGATCAACCCGATCTTTGTATGTAATTATGGATCAGAAACCAAACAAGTTAGCGCCCCATTTTAGTTAACCGCAGAGAGGGACCGTACGATTTGAAAATATAAAAAATACTGTATCATAATTTAGAACAGCTATTCTCAACCCGCGAGTTGCATGTGGCCCGCAAGCTACTACATGCGGCCCGGAACGCACAGTCATGAATTTAATGAAAGCGAGGAATTCTTCTCCCACATGCAAAAAAAAATTAAAATTCTTATATAAAAAATTTTTTTTTAATCTGGAAAAATTAGAACTTTCTTAATTTGCTAGGTCTTTCCTGATGCACTCATAAAATTTTATAAGTCATAGGTCAGTTAGGAAAACACTGACCTATGGCATTCACGAATTGAGAAGTCAAGAGTTTTTGTAAGCGAATTTTTAGAAGTCAGACTTTTTCACGTGACACCAACTGTTAATATAGCATGTTGCGGCCCGCTTATGTAGCAAACAAATGTATGCGACCCGCGGAAAAAAAAGGTTGAGAACCACTGATTTAGAACAACTGATTATATGGATAAAGATGTTATACTGTATTTAAAAGTTTTTGCATTAAAAAATCAAGTTTTCCGCACAGAACGATAATAAATTTTGTGTGGAAAAAATAATTAAGCTGATAATTACATTCAATGTAGCTTATTCCGCTCAGGTAACAGAAAAGAATGGCGGGGGTTGCCGACAGTACGCGATTGTCCAATCAGGGAAAAGGCTGCCCGGAGGTTATCTAGGACGGAAAAAAAGCGGAAACGGTCCGCCCACCCGGTCCGACCGGTTACTATAGCCGCGGGTGACCTCTACATTTTCCTTTCTAGCGCCGGACGACCTTGGGCCCGACGACAAGCAGTCTGCCTGCTATAGCTGCCTGGCGAGCGACGGTGGCGCCATCGCATAGAGGGGGGAGAGTTTCGACGAATTTCGATGACGTCATCACAGTTGACAAATTTCAGTCGACCGAAGCAATTTATATGGTCTCTCGATCGAGAAATTTAGAGTGAGAATGAACAGAACAAATAATTTCTACCTGAAACTTAAAAAAAAAAAAAACGATGTAATGATGTATAGGGATCATTATTTATGGCAAGAAAAATAAAAGTTTGCTGTTTCATCTGATCGCGTAACGATAAAAAATATCATTAAAAATCATATATGACTCAACATCAATTTTATATTAGTTCAAATCAGTAATATTTTAATATAAACGTAATTGGATATCACCTACGGAAATTCGAGAATATTTAAAAATTTAGGTAAATTCTTATGAAATATGCAAATATCAACACGCTAAAAAAATGTTAACAGAAATTATATTGATCGATTAAGTCGATATTGATACACTGGACATTAAAATACTTCATTCAAAGTACGTGTTGACGATGCAGATTAGATCTGGGGGAAGGAATAATGTTAATAATGATTATTAGGTGATAAGTAATTAAACTTTTCGAAATGCTAACAGAAATCATTACTACTGTCTAGAATAATTATTTATCAGGTAATTGGTTCAGCTGCCATTTAAAAGTATCTCTTTTATATAATCATGCTGAGTACCTTAAGCTATTTGGACATACGTTTAACTTCGTTATTGAAAAAAATACTCTCTCTCTTTTGGCTGTTACTGACGATAGAAACATCCCACTGAGAGAATTTTTTTTTCCTATTTGTTATTCTATTGAAACCCACGCACATATTTACAAATGACAAGATTCATCCAGTACGTTGTCGGTGTCGACACCCGATCCACGTCAAAATACATCTGTAACCTACTTTAGTCTCCATGCAACTTCCGCTCTGGATAGGGAGAGACAATCCACTTTATTTGCAAACAATGACACTCGGATGCATAGAAAGGAAGTTGATGGCTGGATGTATCTATCCATTATTCCGATTTTCTTACAGTTACATATCAAATCGCATGCCAACGAGAAAGTTTCTTTTAGTCAGTAAACAATATACATGTATATAATTTTTTCTTTCCTCTGAAAAGATAATTTTCGTTCAATATTGATTTACTTTAGCACCGAGGGCTTTAACCTGTCAAATCGATTGGTATATTTTGATCGTCCAACATGCTGCAGATCAGAAAATCTGGTACAGATATCCTGTTGACGATACAATTATTTTAATTATAATATCTATTTTTAAAAATTAAAAATAGTTTATCTCTCGATTGAAAATTAAATCGCAGTGTTTACTTTTAATTTAGATTATTTGTTAACAACAAACTTAAAATCCTATTTGATGTAGAATATTTATCTAATATATTCTTGAGAATCATTGTTGTTCATCATCAACTCTTAATTATTTAAGAGCAGAATTCTTCTTAATTATATCTATCAAATCTTTCGATTCTTATTCTCGTCCTTCATTCAAATGACGATTATAATCAAAGAGAATTATCATCTTCCAGGAGATTTATCTGTTTAAGATAATTCTGGAGGGAAAATGTGACGCAAAAGATAAAGAAAATCGAAGATTTCACACATTTAATCCGCTTGTAAAATACTAATCATTAAACAGCATTGGAAGTCAGTACCTAATCTATGGGGGAGTATAGTAATCCTATAGTAATAAGATTGCTATAGGATCCTATAGCCTTAATACTGACGTATAGAAATGAATGCACTTTAAATTTTCGAACATGAACGTTATACTGACTTTTGATGCTGTCGTCAAGCATCTGAAGTCAGTATTGAGTCTATAGGAGAGTGTAGTAATTCTCGACTTCTGATGCTGTCGTCAAGCATCTGAAGTCAGTATTGAGTCTATAGGAGAGTGTAGTAATTCTTATAATGATAAGATTACTACAGCATCCCATAGACTTAATATTGACTTCCGATGCTGTCGTCAAGTATAGTTTATTTTTAATCACATTAAAATAGCCTACAGATCTACCTGTATTACTATTACTTTTCGAGGTAATTAATTATCGAGAAAATTTTAATTTCTTCCATAAAATTCCGAGAAATGAATAAAATAATCAAAAATGTCCTTTGATCTGTTAATTTCCCCTACTTTTTTTCTAATTTACACTTATTTTATTATTAATTTTGAGTCTAATATTTATTATAATATCAATATTATTGTTACTAATACTACCACCACTTATTTTACTATTTTTACTTATATTTCTCTGTATTTTATATTTATAAATCTATTATTAAACAACTTCTAATGATAAATAAATGAGTAAGCTATTTATTGGTTATCGATCAGATTCTAATCAATTCTATAAAAATGAATTAAAAATGATAAACTATATTTTCCTTCTTCAAATGGTTTAACTCTTATCTTACTAATATCATCTAAAATGGTATTAAATGAGGACTCAGTCAACCATTTTTCAATTAATCATAGTTTACATTATTAAAAAAACCTGTTTAGTAACCAGTTTCTAACATTAGCATGCTAACAATCCATCTACTAAATGAGTTACATTAGCAAACCTTTTATTTTGAGAAAAATGAATGTTACAGTGGAAAATCTATAACTATGATTTTATGGAATCATTCACCATAGGAAACTGATAAAAAAGATACGAGATGGGTAATGAAAGGCTATCCAACTGTGCAATCCATTAAACTATAGTTTAAATATCAATTACCACCCCGGTTACTATCGCGCTAACCCACTATGCGAACGATACCATGCCATAAGAACGACTTTTTCCATTTGCTATACACTTCATCGAGCGAAAAATTCTATTCTGAAACACAAAAATGCGTTACAGTTTTTGTTAGAATATTCTCCTCCAACAACGCTTTTAAATTCCCCCCATCCATCCTCTGTAAAAGTCAAAGGTTGAAAGCTAAGCAATCGATAAAACAGCTTTAGAGCATCCGTCATAACTCGGGTTTAACTGCAACTACACCTTTAAAGATGTCCTTAAAACGGGTCAGTCATCCATTATACTGATGATGATAGCACGAGTAACCATACAAAATAAACCCTTTGGTTTAAAGGCAAAAAAAAAAAAAAAAAGAAAAAAAAATCCTTTGGTGGAGACTAAAAATAAGTAAAGTCGTGCTTTTCTTCTGTCCTGAAGAGAAAAACTCGTGAAAATTTTATTATCGCTGCGTGTAAAAATAAGTTTTGTATTCAAGACAGTTCGCATTAAAAAAGTTTCTCTTCGTATACTCTTAAAGTAAATAAGAATTATTATTATTTATTCAACACTCACTCGGAGTTGATGCACAATCCTGGATACCGGTTTCACTGCGTGTTTGGCACAAGCTGTATGATAAGCTGCAATTAAGGAATCAGTTTCGGAAACTGGAAAGAAAAAATTTAATTAATTAATCCAATACATCTGTTACCTTTATATATTCATAAGCAATAATTAAATAATCAAAACCATCGTTTAAAATGATAAGAAAAAAGAAACAAGCGTAAGTGAGTTAGAAACTATATTTGTTTTATTAGTTTTATCATTTAAAGTTTGTTTTTTTTCAATACGTGCAGATAGACTTAAATGAGCAACATAATTTTTTTTTATTATTAATCTTTTTTTACTAAATTAATTCACGTTCATTTATGGCATAATCTTACTTGTTAAATTATATAAATAAGCATAATTGGGAAGTTATATAATCGATATCCACTTTCATTATGTTTTTACTGTTTCCATCGTCAGTCGATAGTCTAATTAAACTAAATACAGTTTGGTAACAAGATTGATACTGCAACAGTGGATCCACACGAAAAAAAAATTCTGTTTTGTAACGAAAAACAGGTCCAGTTTCCGACATTGGCCCATTGCCACCACATTCTCTTTCTCACGTCCTTCACATAATAATTAAATAATTTTCATAAACAATTTCTAACAGTCTCCCTATTCAATAATTATAAGATTTAAAGAACGTCAATTATTTATTATAAATTTTAATAAAGTTTCTTAACAATTTTAAAGGTAGAGGAAGAGGAAAACAGGGTGCTCTCTCAATGTAGGAAAAAAATTGTCTTCCATCACTCCTCACTTATGTGTACATATTACATAAATAACTATACACCGATGAAATTTTTGTGTGCTCGAGTTTAATAATAGAAAGGATATTATATACAATACTAAGTTTGAGTGTGTGTGTGAATGTATTTTACAGAAGGATAAACGTTTATTATATAAAGATTCTTGGAGGATTAAACAACACTGACATTTCTTTCTTACTGCGGCAAAATAGAATCGATCGAAATTCGACTGCAACCGAAGACAACAACGCCACAAAGAAATGCTATCTAATCATTTTTGGGAGACAATGACGTTTAGAAATGTCAAAATAAAACGGGGATTAAGTGATAAAAGTCGAAAGTTTCTCGTGGATCTTATATATATATATATACATAAATCAATAATTGACGACGAAATTAATAGAAACCATCGCTGTGCTGTAAAGCCGATCTGCTACATTCCATTGCTGTAGAAATTTATTAAAAATGTTTACATTCAAAAATTTTTCAGATTTATTAACGTATATTAAAAATAAATTTATATAAAAAATTTATTCAAAAAATCTAAATAATTAATTTTGTTTAGACAAAAGATTTATTTTTCTATCTCTAAAATATGATCAAGAATTTGCCTTTATTGTTTATAAGAAATTAATTATTAAATTTCGGTTTTGGAATTATTAAATCGATAATACCGAATTTTGTTTTTGATGATAATTCGAAACCTAGAAAAAATATATACTTCCCTTCAAGGTAGTTTGCCTGCATGTAAGTAACAATATACAGATAAGCTACTTTAACAGTGAACAAAACTTTCTGAGTATCAAAACTTATCAAAAATATTTGCTTTAATAAATTTCAGGAACATCAAGTGTATAAAGAAAACCAATATCTGTTATAATTTTTGGGCTTCAGGTGCACAAAGAATATCAATATCTGTTTAATTAATTTCAGTAATATCCTTACTACTATTAGGAACATCAAGTGTATAAAGAAAACCAATATCTGTTAAATAAATTTTTGGGCGTCAGGTGCACAAAGAATATCAATATCTGTTTAATTAATTTCAGTAATATCCTTACTACTATTTGTTATTTCAATAGTAACAGTTTAATAAATTTCAGGAACATCAAGTGTGTAAAGAAAATCAATATCTGGGACATCAGGTGCACAAAGAATATCAATATATGTTTAATTAATTTCACTAATATCCTTACTAATATTCGTTATATCAGTATTAACAGCTTAATAAATTTCAGGAATTCAGCTGAAAGTGGAAAATGCAATATAGCAAACATTGTTTTTCGATTTTTATAAAATTTGGAATGCTAATGATCTGCAAAAAAATAAGGGCAATTGAATAAATCTAAATTTTATTTTTATTTTTGCCATGTAGTTTATGTTTTGTATAATTTGTACGATACTAGAACGGTTCTAAATCGAATTTATCATATGAATATAGTATTACAGATTAAAATAAACACTCATTTGATCTAATTCATGCATAAACACGATCGTTGGCGAAATAAATCGATTAAGATGTCCTTAATAGCGGAAACGGTACTCATTAGACATAATTAAATGACAGCTATTAGAGAAAACACAAGAGCTAAAAATAGAGAAGGAAAAAAAAAAGAAGAACTTACCGTGATGATAATAGTAAGAAATAAAAGTATGACGGAGTAAACCATTCCGCTACTATTGATAGTCGCCTATATAAAACAGAACGTGATCAATGAATAAAAAAAAATCAATAAAAACAGTTAAAATTGTTTAATAACAATCACTTACAACGTCTCCAGGATTTATCATAGCTGTGTATATAAACCATGGGACTGCCAAACCTACTAGTATATCAAAAACGTTACTGCCGATACTGTTAGAAACTGCCATATCACCTTGACCTAGAACAAAACGGTTATGAGTTCTTAATGGAGCATTATTTAATTTTAAAGTTTTAGAGAATATAAAACAAAAATTTACAGTTTAAAATTTAGATTTACAGTCGACTGAGATTTCGCTTGTGCAACATAATCTGATTATAAACTCTGAATTATTCAGAAAGACGCAGTGGACTCTTTACTTTCGAGAAAATTTAATAATGGAGACGTAATTTGCATGATATATTTTCAAACTCTTCAAAACATTTATAAAGTATTAGATAAGAATGATCGCAAAGATTTTTTCATAGGTAAAAACTTTCTATGGAACGATGCCAAGCGAATCACACTTTCAATAGAAAGAGCGGAATGATGCATAAAATCGAGAATCGTGACGCGAATTGATGATAAGCTTGCAGTTGTCGACGTTTGCTTCGTCTGTTGCGTGAAAGATGACTTGATGTATATATACATTAATATTAACTATCCGTATCAATAACAGTGCGTATCCTTTAATTAAATTGTATAATCCGTTTAATTATTTATCGGTTACGGGTTAATTATCGTCAAATCATGTCTTACTCACCCTGTCTAGACACTAGAAGACTGGCAAACGCATCCGGAACACTGGTGCCAGCAGCTAGGAATGTAATCCCCATGATGCTATCTGGTATTCCTAAGGTGTATCCGACTAGTGTCACCTGAGGGGGGAATAATTTTGACCTGTAGTTTCTTGCAAGAAAACTCACATGCATAAAAGATTGTAGAAATAAAATTCGGTACCATCCACACCATCACGTAAGAGAAGACGGCTGTCCATACAATAGACATGAAAAATGACACCATAAACCAATTCTTCCATTTACTTTTCCTGCAGTCGGGTACTGTATAATAAAGAACGGCCAAAACGGGAGATTTGATGATCCATTTTAAAATTACTGGTAGCCCTTCACCTGCAAGAGAGAACATGATAAACAATAACGAAGTCTTTATCAAAATGCCTGTTCTCCAAGTTAAACAAATTTCCATTTACTACTATCGACCGGAATAGTTTCTCAACAAAATTTATTTATTTATTTACTTCCTTAAAAAGGCATTTTATTGTTTTTTTATGCATTCCATTCTAGTCGTTCTTTTCTTTAGTAGGAAGAATACTGTAAATATCGCACGAAAGAATATCACGTTAAACTTTTTCATTACTAGATACTTTTTATTGCTAACATTAGTATCGATCCTACCATAATTGAGGTCATTGCGCTCTTATGAGCGTTAGACAAATATTCCCGAATGTAATTTCGATCTAAATGTCCTTTTTCCATCCTCGAGGATACGCTGGTGTCCGAATACTATCAGAAATTACGAAAAAAAAAAACTTCAAAAACTATATATATGGATTTTCTTTTAAATGGCAAGAGTTCTTCCGTAAGTAACTTAATTTAAAATGGAAATTGAAATTTCCTTTTCTGCTACTGGCATTATCATTAAAGAAGATAATGTTTCGACAGCGAGAAATAAATTGATAATTCGGTTTAATCGAATTATTTCGATAAGAGAATTAAACTGGATACTGTATTTAATGAAATACCGGATCGCATGTAACTAGAATTATATTAAAAAAAATGAATCAATTGTAATTAAATAACATAAAAAATGCATTACTTGTAACTGAATAATATACGAAAGAAAAAGGATGATTTCAACTGTAACTTTATAGAGAACTAAACACATACGAACCACTATTTGGAATGATTAAAGATGCGGGTTATAAAAAAAAAATCATGATTTCGATAGTGAATTTTCATGATAATCCATCAGATAATTTAAAATTGTTAGCAGGAAACACTGCAAGTTCGAATGTCCGCCATTGTTTAATTAACTGCTATATAATGTCATCAAATTATGTAATTATTAATGGCCTTCTTGCAGACTTTCGTAAAAATCAATCGGTTCGAAATATATTGAGGCCATCTCAGAATTTTGAACGTCCGCCATTTTTAAATGGTTAAAAGTTGTGGCATTAAAGTCATCTTTGCTGATAGAACATAACTATCCAATTTCATAAAAGCCTACTAATTAATTAGAAAGATTATTGGCATGGACATACACACGCGTGATTACCATGCGAAATTTTTTTGCGTGGATCGTCGCCAATGATTTTTTTTCGAAACGAATCACTTGCAATTGGATAATACAAAAAAATCACTTGCAGTTAGATAATACAAAAAAAAAGAATCACTTGCAATTAAATAATGCAAAAAAAAAAAAAACGAATCACTTGTAATTAATATGAAAAAATCCGTGTAATTGAATACAAAGAACGAATCGCTTGCAATTAGATAACATAAAAAATAATTTCACTTGCAATTGAATAATATGAAAGCAAACGTTATCGTCTTTTTCAATTTTATCTTCGCAGTTAAAAAAAAAGATTACTATCTGTAGTTTTATCATAGTCGAGGAAGTAATTTGTAGTATGAATCCGGTCGTTTAAAAATGGCGTTGGAGTTATGCAGTCGCAATTTTTGATGTTTATCTAGAATTTCTTGTTCGATAGGTGGTTAGTTATGGTGGTTATTGGCATTAAGCCAATACGGAATCTAACACCGAAGAAATTTTGGCACCAGTATGACAGGAACGGCGCTAAAAAGAACGAGTTTGGCCTAGATATACTTCCATTTTCAGGTCTAATTACATCTAAAAAAAGTCGTTTATATAACTCAAATATTGTATATATAGTAGTAGTAATAATAATAATAATAAAAAAGTTACTCAAGGATGGTATTCTCTTCCATTCATCTTCCGTTGATATCATTACGCTGGCACTGAAAAAATTTAATTATATTTTTTTTCGTTACAAAAATAAATTCATAAAAAAATTCAACTGTTAAATAAAATTAAAATCATTAATAATTGCTTTTAGTTGAATTAAAACTTTAGTTATGAAGCCATGCAAAGTGCTTTGCTAGCTTCTTAATGCAATATGTATTTAGCTTAATGGCTTAATTTAATCAACAGCATGTGAATCATTTACAAATCATTATATATAACATAAAATATTGTTAATTTGCAAATGATGAACACTTTGGAACTTGCTAGAGACAATAAAGTTGGACTGCTGATTCAACCAAAGGAAACTATTATTGATTTTAATTAAACTAACGGCAGCGTAAGATACCTGATGATGCTTTTACTCCTCCATCTTGGCACATCACCTCCTGAACCTCCGTCTAGAGATAATTGAGGTTGCATTTTCTGTGGAGCATTTCTAGCTGCTTGGTTCTGAAGAAAAAAACATTTTATTTCAAATTGTCGACTTCAATTATCTTCGAATAAAATTATCGATAGCAATTCAGGATCTTCCTGAAAACTGATTTCCTCCAACGACAAAAGAAAACAATGAAGTTTTAACATTAATCGATAAACCGGAGATAGGAAGCAGGATAAGAAGACTTCCACTCATCAATCAGTATTCTCTGATAGCGGAGTGAAAGCCTCTTAACATTATGTACTTTACTTCATCCGCACTTGCTGTTCCTTGTTTACGTTTTGCGAAGTTTTATAGTCTTTTATGGACGCGTTTAGAGGATAATTAATGCGGTAACATTATTTTTAATTATCTCGGAAGCGTTTTATTTATGGTACCTGCAAAATAATTCGTCGTGCAGCTGCTCTGAATCGTGTTAGAGGTGGAAAATATCGAGTCATTAACATCATCTGTCCTGCTTCGAAAAAAGTTAAGCTGGAAAGAGAAAAAAAAAGACAAATAAAAGTTATTCTTTAGCTCATTAACTGATTTATTTTAATGTATACAGCCTACAAATAATGACGTTTTTAATGATAATTGTAAATTACAAATTTATTGTTAATTACAAAGGAATTAAATCGGATTAAAATGCAACAGCCAGGCAATTATAACTCATACTTTACAAAGTAATATTTATAATTTTGAACTTCTGGCCATTTATTATGTAGAAATGCCATTAGAGGAATGTCATAACCACCAGAGCGTGCACGATTAGACATAAGGGATCATTAGTAAGTACTGAATCCGATATTTTTCGTTACGGTTTATTCATTACAGTAATTTCTATTTTTTTGCCATTTTAATTTTAAAAAATTTTTAAAATATTGCTATTTTGCATAATTTATGAATTGGAAAATTTCCTGTTACTGACCGTTTTTTAACGACTCTGACGTCATCGGTGTTAGTCATAGTTGGCTGTGACGTGATAGTCGTTTGGGCGCATTCGTCGATTTCGTTATTGAACGGAACTGTCAAAAATTAAAAGTTGTGGATTAAAAAAATATATAAATTGCATTAATTAAAAACATTTTTATGATATTTAAATTTTTTTAAATTAAATTAAATTAAAAACAATATTATCGGTTAATTTAAATTTTTAAAATTAAACGATACTTCGCTCCTATTGGCGAATTTAAAAATTTGAAAAATTAAAACGCGTCGCTCCTATTGGTTAATATTAATTTATCACATATCACTAAGGCGAATCGAGATTTTAAAAGGAGACCCGATTGGATGATTTGAAAGATGCTTAAGCCAATAATATCTAAAATTTTAAACATTGATATTTTATTTACCGTATGAGCTGTAGCATTTATTATCGTGAGACTGCGATAAAATACCGAGTGATGCTGTTAATTCGTCTTCGATACCAAGTCTTCTTGAGATCCAAAAGTGTACTTGAGTATTGAACCTACAGACAAACATTTAATATGATAATTAAGTTAACCATAAAAACCGATTTTATTATCCCTTTTCGTCCGGAATTTACTTCATTAAGACAATATACAAGGCGTAGATGATCAGCATGATAACAGACTCATACCACGTGACGGTGCTATCGTAAATAATCTGCAAGTATAAATAATGGAGATGTCACTCGTTTTCAAAGAAACTATTCTATTTAATAAAAAAACGACGATAATTTTTTTCTACTCACGATAATTAAGACCACTACTGTGAATGAATAAAAGACGGAATCACGGATTATTGGCCACCATGACAAATTAACTTCCTAGCAAGAAAGAGAATTCTTCAGTCAGTTCACAACAACAATAGAGAATTAAGTCGTTTAATATGTAAATTTTTTTTCCATTTCTTTTTTATTATTATTATTTAAGTAACTGAAAATTAGATTTCTTTTTTTCTCGATTCACTTACTCTTCCAGAAAAAATTCCGCATAATCCGATTACGAACAGAACATTGAAAACTGCAGATCCAACAATCGTTCCGGTCCCCACGTCTCCTTTGGCCACCAGGACCCCTTTATAAAAAGAGAGAAAGTTCAAATGACTCGATCGGATTACAAAAAATAGTTAAAATTAATTAAAAGTATTAATGATATTGCTAAGCCCGATAAAACACTTTAATATAAAAAAAATAACATCTTACTAAAGGCTAATTTTTTAAACAAAAGTTTTTATAAAAATCATCATTTCGTATAGCTCCTGTCTATCTGCTTATATGTTTCCATTAATAACTTTTGAACTAATTAGTAGATTTTCATAAAATTCGGTAGAGATTCTGCTGGCATATCTAAACTGCCATTTTTAAATGGTCGAAAGTTGCACCTTTTGACCATTTAAAAATGGTGTTCGTTCAAATTTCTGATATATATATTCTCTTAGTTTTTTCGAATTTATTATTGGATTATTGTGAAATTTCAAGTCGTTGATGCGATCTTGAAAACATGTTAACCATCTTCAACTACTTCAAACTGTCATAAGTTCAAATTTCAAGATTTTCTCCTTAATAACTTTTATACTACTTGATGGATTTTTATGCAATTCAGTAATATTATCGAACTATCACGGTAGATTTTTAAATAAAGGTAATTAAATCTTCAGCTTCATATGTTTGAAAATAGTGCACATTAAAACTTCTGAGGTTTTTTCTCTTAATAACTGCTATACTATTTCATCGATTTTTATGACATTCCATATAAAGATGACTCCATTGAAGATTACTCTAATGACATATTTGAACTACATATCATTTCAAAATAGCATATAAAAATCGGAAAGTAAGCGATTTATTCTTTCCAGAACTGCTTAATAATAAGTTTCATCTCCATTCACTGTTAACTATAATATTTATACATTTATGATAATTTTATTTGAAATAATTGGAGCACAATAAAGCTTATTCATCTGATAACAGCTGAAAACAAAAATCAGAAACGAAAACAGAAAAATTGATTATTATAATTATGCAAATAAACAACGCAGTGACTATTTATTTTCATAAAATATGTCGTGTCATTTATTGAAGAACATTATTATTATTATTATTATTATTAGCATAGGCACTGAGTTCGCGTGAACAACAAGAACAGAAGAGATTTTGCATTTTGTCACCGTGCAAAAGTGTACTTCATTGCCTCCCTGTTATTTTATATTTAGGAATGCAGATATTATCTATAAATGAAAATAATCATTAATAAATAAAAAGAATTATGTAATAAACATTTGGCTTAAATTAAAAAAATTTATGTTGAAATTTCTATCAAAATGACAGTTCACTTTTGGGGAACATTCGAGTATTACGTACGAATTAAGATGAAAGAGGGGTAAAGAAAATTAATTTCTTATATGGGGACGGGAGAGAGATCATGAATATTTACACAGAGTTTTGACTTTTCTTTCAATTTTTAAATTTAATATACGCGCACTAGAACTATTTGTAAAATATGCATGCACTACAATACGAATTTGTTATGTTTTACCGTTATGTTTTCATTGCCCTTTAACATTTAAAAATCCTAAAATGTTAACAATTTCAAATTTATAAAATTTACATTTATATTTGTGTACTTCCTTATTTTTATAGCAGAGTAAGAAGGTAAAGAAATAAAATCTTACATAATTTAAGAGGATCAATAAATTGTTTAAAGCACGTGTAATGGAGGTTACTAGAATGCTTCCATTGTATAATTTTTTTTTTTTTTGAAAAACAGTATTTGGATATTATTATTTTTTCTTCTGGTAGCAAAAATTAAAAGTCGGTACTACTGATTTTTAAATAATATTATGCCATATTTCATTCACATTTTTTCAAAAAAAAAAATCTAGTTTGCTTGAAAGTTTATTATTTGTACTAAATGTAATTGAAAATATATCATTGAAAACTGTAAAAATTTTTTCTCAAAAATTATTTATTTTATTAACTATTTTATGCGCATTTTAATTCGAATAATTATGATAATTCATTTTCATATATAACTTATTTATATTCTCTA
>AYEL01076876.1:0-26839 GCA_000484575.1 Olivierus martensii
ATATTTTTCTCAAAAATTATTTATTTTATTAACTATTTTATGCGAATTTTAATTCGAATAATTATGATAATTCATTTTCATATATAACTTATTTATATTCTCTAGGATTCCATTGAAATGAAATCACCAAAATTGATAAACCACAAACTGAAAAATTTCTGTAATTTTTTCGGTTTTGGCGATTTCTGCAGAAACTGAAAGTGAAATGAAATTTTCAGTTTCAATTTCTATTGTTTTTTTCTGGCCTACACAACAAACATGTGAAGAAAAACGAAAAACGGAATTTAAATATTATTACTAAAGTCCCTATTCCATAAAACCGCATAAATTGTTTTAAACTCTACCCCATTTTTAATATTAATTTATAATATAATAAATAAATTATAAATGATAACAAATAGAGATTCAGACTGAAACGATTTTGGCAATTTTACGGATGACATCTTGATTCTAAATAGCATTTTTTAATAATTGTTTCGAAATGTTTTTTGATATGTGAGTAAAACTGTAAATTTAATCACTAGAGCTAATTGCACTTTAGTCATTCATTCATTACAAATATCATTTGATACATCGCTTTATCAAATTTATTCTTACCGTATTTCCAAAACAAATAGCATTATTAACTTCTTCATATAAATTTATACATCATGCAAAATCATTATAAATTCGTGCAAATATTTTGCAAAGTAATCTTCAGATAAAATTCAAACTAACAATGAACTTTATTACAGTGATAATCTATTAGGATACAAGTTAAAAGTCATCTGATGCCTTATATTTTATTGATTTAGAAACGATTGTTTCCGTTTGTTCTTGTTGTTTCTAAAGAGAGAATGAACGTGATATTCTTCAATTCGATGGACACCCTTTTAAATTTTATATGATTCTTTCAAGACTTGTGTTATTACCTAATGGAAAAGACTCACATATTTCTAAACCATCGTTTTCATTTATTCTGTGTGAGACTAAAAGTTCCTACACTTCATACTGGATACATTTACGGGAAGTAACTGTTGCTATGCATTATGTATAAAGCACAGAGTAGAAGTTATACTGTTTTGCAGTGTTAGAAATTTGTGCTAGATGTAACATTCTATAAATAAATAATCGATAAAACAAACAGTATATCATAACCTACCTAAAATCGCTGTAAACAATTCCGGAGCCGAGCTGCCTGCAGCCATAAAAGTAGCACCAGCAACATCTTCGCTCATATTCAAACGCTGAGAAACAAATATCACGGTAAAGTAAATATTTTTCAAATATATCTGAAAATGTTGAAATTTTAACTTACCGCGCAGCATTCTTCTAGAGATGCTATAAAATAATCATCGCAGACAACTGCAACTGCGTAAAACATGTAAAATACAACCAGTATGTGGACTATGATAGCTCCTCGAGATCTCTGGTAATTATTGAACAAATCTGGAGGAAATTCGTGATAAGCTGAAAGAAGAAAGATTAATTTCAAAGATGCAATTAAAAAAATTCAAAAATTAATATTTTTAAACGGCAAAAATTCAAGAGAGCAGAAGATAAGTATGCTCTCAAAGCTAGAAAACTTTCTACAAGATAAAAGAATTTAAAAAAAATATCGAATGATGTGGTATAAACTTGTGCATTTAAAAAGAATCCATTAGTAAATTCGATACATTTTTCAGATTGGCTTCGATGTTAAAAGTTAAGTAACTTTAAACTCTATAGAATTATAGATAAAAGTGTTTAAGAAACCACAGACCGCTTGCGGCTATTTCGGATCTAATATTTGAAAGTTCATATTCGTGTCGATATATCAAAGTGTTAACAAACATATCCTTTGTGACTATTTTCCAGATAAGCTTTAAGTCTTTCATTGTGAATTGGCACCGTGCCACACATCAATAGCACTAAGTAGGAATTTTACTTTTTATTTTATCATTTTTATTAGGTTTACCTGTACATTTTTAGTTCTATATCTGCGACATATAAAAATTAGAGGAAGCTTCAGTAATGTAAAATTTGTAATGGTGATTAACACTTCAGTATTCAGAAACGTTTCAATAGTCATTTCAATAATTAGATTTTTACCTTAGTAATATGTTAAAAGTAACGTTTAAATGCAAAAATGAATCATCATAAAAACTCTGGAGCATTCTAATTTATTCGAATGAAGTGCTAGACATATATATTAAGTACCTCATTCTCATATATCCCAATAAAACTCTAAGGCATCCTTAATAAAACTGTAGAGAATTTTCATATAGTATACCTAACAAAATTTTGAGGAGTTCTAATATATATTGCCTTAATGAATTCTCGTATATCTCTAATAAGGCTCTGGGATATTCTCATATGTCCCAATATGATAATTTAGCATTCTCATATACACCATTAATGTTCTTGATATATTTTCATCTATTTAAAGTAAATTCCTAAGATAACATTTAATTTTTATAACTAAATTAATAAAAAAAATTGAAAATAACCTAAAAATTATGTATCGTTTAATTCTGAAACATAAATTTTTGTATTTTTCGCAGATTTTAGAAAAGAGAGCAACAGTGCAACTGCCTTGTTTCAAATTAATTCTTCTTCTTCTTCAACTTCTTTTATAAATACGAAATGGAAAAGGTCTTCAATGCTATCTTTGTCTTTTCAAATTTTACATAATTCCCTAGAGAGAAAAACAAATTTTGTAAAGGGACAATAAAATTTCTCCTTTTCTTAGAAAACTTCTATTTTATCTTTTCTCAGTAGAAATCAATTGAACAAAATTCAACATGAAAGCTCTTTAAAAGACTTCAATATTCACGAGAAATGGTAAAAAAAAGAAACAAAGCAAAAAAATGAAGAAAAAATTTCTCAATATTATGCAAATATTCAAACATAAACAGGAAAATATTTCTGTTAATTAATTTTTATTTTCTAGTGTATGAAATATTTATATCTGAGAATCTACAAATGTTCTCAATCTTAGAAACCAATGAAAGATTTATTAATAAAAGTAAACACAATCAAGATAAAAGCTGACAAAGAGAAGTTCAAACAGATAAATTATAAATATTTGAAAACTTTGAGAGAACTTGATAAATAGAAAATAGAGGTTAAAAGAAAAAAGGATAAAAAAAGAAATTGAATACGAAAATGAAGTCAATCATTTAGAAGACATTTTTCGCAACAATGAGGAATTTTATCGAGTAAAATAAAATAAAAGAAAATAAAAGGGTCGGCTTTAAGATGGTAATAAAGATTCAGGTGAATTTAGGAATGAACCACGAGCCACAGAAGATAGCAACAAATCTTTTTAAAAAGGGAAGAAAGAAAAAAAAAACGTCGTTTTCCTTTTAGACTTTTCGTGAAGGATATTACACAATAAGCGCTAGAGTTAAGAAACACAAATTTCCGATCAAATCAAAAAGTAATTCAATCTAAGTGAATCCTCGAGAGAGATGTCGTCAGGGAGAATGAAGTTTTCTTCTTACGCTTTTATTCAATGAAGAAAACGTCAAGTGAAAGGAACGTCAGGTACTAAAAGTAACTCTCCCACTGCGATCTTGACAGCTGGATTACGAACTAAGGTGAGATAAACTCTTGATAGAAAAACTTTTAATTAAGAACACCATTTGAATACAGAAACTTTGTAGTCTTAATATAATTAAGCTAATTTTACGAATTTTCGTAATAATACCAATAATTAGCGTGCAGAATAATACCTCTACATTGTTACGCAACAACATAGGAACCTTTACACTCTTACATTGTTATGTGAGCCGTTTTCTTTGAAAGTGGTGTAAGTCTATTTTTGACAAAAAGTTAGTTAATGATAACAATGAATGCAATCTGCTATGAGCTTTTTATTTGTAAACACTCCCCAAAAAAATCCTTTAAAATTTTCATTTTGTCAATATAAATTTACTTAGTTAATGAAATTACAAATTTAATTACTTTGAAAGACGAAAAAACGGAAGATTGCGAATGAGCACAGGCATTTCCAAGAAAAGTGGAAATTTGATTATTTTTTCGCTTTCGTCAAAGATAAAGCTGTATGCTTAATATGCTCAGAGACTGTGTCGACATTAAAAGAATATAACATAAAAAGGCATTACGATACAAAACATGAACAACAATGAAACTAAAAATTGATAGACTATACATATAATGATTGTGTTTTCTGTAAATTGAAAACATTGTAAAATAAATAATTTACAAAAATTCGTAAATTATTTATTTTACATTGTTACGTAACAGGATGGAGACCTTTACACTCTTATATTGTTGCGTAACAATGTAAAGACTTATGCTGCATGCTAATTATTGACATTGTTGTTGTTATTACGAAAATTCATAAATTATTTACTTTACATTGTTACGTAGCATCATTGTATAATGAAAATTTTCCTATACTGCAAACCAATTATTGTTATTATTACGAAATTTCGTAAATTATTTATTTTACATTGTTACCTAACAATGTGTATAAAGTAAAATTAATAATAGTCAAACAACGGAAACTAAAAATTGATAGACTATACATATAATGATTGTGTTTTCTGTAAATTGAAAACATTGTAAAATAAATAATTTACAAAAATTCGTAAATTATTTATTTTACATTGTTACGTAACAGGATGGAGAC
The DNA here is from genome assembly GCA_000484575.1 of Olivierus martensii. NCBI lineage: Eukaryota > Metazoa > Arthropoda > Arachnida > Scorpiones > Buthidae > Olivierus > Olivierus martensii. The sequence continues at coordinate 4,619 of AYEL01076876.1, forward strand.
CTTTACACTCTTATATTGTTGCGTAACAATGTAAAGACTTTTATGCTGCATGCTAATTATTGACATTGTTGTTGTTGTTATTACGAAAATTCATAAATTATTTACTTTACATTGTTACGTAGCATCATAGGAGCCTTTACACTATTACATAGTTATGTAACATCATAGGAGCCTTTAAGTCCTACATAGTTACGTAACAATGTAAAAGCTCTTACCCAACATGCTAATTATTGACATTATTATTGTTATTATTACGAGAATTCGTAAATTATTTATTTTACATTGTTACGTAACAACGTTCATAAAGTAAATTGATAAATGGTCAAACAACGAAAGCGAAGAACTGACAGACGTATACACACATTTATTGTGTTTTCAGCAAATCGAAAAAGTGTTTTAACAAAATTCACAATGGAAAAGTTCTCGTGTTATTATTGAAATTGCATTTCGTTCCGCTATTAATTATTCACCGCGATATATAATTCAAGAAATAATAAATCACGAACAGGGAACATATAATATTCAGTAATAATAAAACGAATAGAAGACTTTACGCTCAAGCAGTTTGTCTTAAGAGAGAGAGATAACATCCGTTACTTATTTATTATTTATACTGCATAAATCAAACTCGATAAAAGTTATTAAGTTAATGAAAGTATACGGTTATCGCATAAAAGTATGCAGATTATAAATAAAAATTAGGGAATTAGCTTAAATTCAGATGAAGAAAAATATTTATTATTATTTTTAAATCGTACCTGGAGATGTGCAGAATTCTTTTTCTTCGACTTCAGTAACATTCTCGATAGCATCAGTTGGGATTGAAGTTTCGGTTGTCGGAGGATGTTCTTGTTTAGGAGATATAACTGATTTGATTTTGTGTGCCACTGACTTAGTTTTGTTAGGCACTGAGGTCTTTTTGTGTGTTTCGTTGAAGTGTGAAGATGAATCGTCATGGCTGGCTTCGAGGATATGACGTACGTTACTAGGGTAGTTTCTGATTCGTTTCTGGTTGTTTTCTGTAAAAAAAAATAATAATTTAATCAATTATACTATTACGTATCTATCAAAATTACTGTTTAAAACTTGAACTACTTTACAACTATTGACAGAAACTAGAAATTCTTGACAACTTTAAAGCGTCCAAATGATATATGACAGGAGGCATCAAATCCACTCGGAAAAGGTTCGATTTTTATTTTGAACCCATTGATATCATTCATTTTATTTTCGTTTTGTGTCAGAATAATGGCACTCGAAATGCCATTATTCTGACACAAAAATAATAAATAATGCTTCCAGTTATGATGTATTAATCATCATCAGACTAAGTTAATAGTAAATACAATATAAAAAAAAAATCCATTGTTTTATAAAACGAATTAAAACAAAAAAAAGCATTACAACAAAGTAAATTTTCGTGTTTTATTTTACTTTTTATATTTAACAATCACGTGTGGTGCTGTATTACTGAATTAATATCGATTGTTTGATAAAAATGTGATGATTAATACAGAAACATTAAACAGGCATGAATAATATGCATGCATGTAACTAGGCCTATATAATATATTCTTTTTCTAATTTTTACCATCTCGCTAAGTAATTTGATTGCATAAAAGTTCCAAAAAATAAAATAAAATGCAAAATACATGCTTGTTTTATAAGACACTTTCACTGTGGCATTTGCACGAGACAGTTTTCTATGCAGACATCAGAAGAATGAGCAGAAAATCTATATGCAAATATCTTTTTATTTTCGATCAGATTATAAGTAAAATCCACAATATAATGTTAATTCAGCATAACAATTCTTAATGCAGAAGAAACTGTTACTTAAAAACATTAATTTCTCTATTTTTCTTTTTAGTTAAATTCAAATTAATCAGAACCACCCAGAGAGAGATATTTTTACATCGAAATTAGAAAAATACCAGCTAAAAAGTAAGTGAAGAAAGATTAGTTTACATTTTTCAAATCATTGTCTTAAGGAATGTCAACAATTTAATAAATAATACAATGTTGTAAGTAGTTTACAACCTTAAATCATAAAATAAAATATATTACAATTTTGTTTATGAATTTTTACATCATGATTATTTTTTAGAAAAGCTTTTTTTAAATTTATGCATGCAAACGTCATTCATTAAACGTCAGTGTGTTTAATGAAAACATGCAATATTCATATTTTCTTTCAAAAAAAATAAAAATACATTTCCGTTCTGCCTTTTCATTACATTCCTTTGTTAATTCTTTCAGCTCCATATTAGCAGTTAACAATGTTTTCTTTATGAAACTTTTGCTTCAATTCCCAAAACAATATAAGAAATGAACCGTAAAAACAGTTCCAGATAGATAAAGTTGGTGTCTTCCATCTATTTATTAGTATTAGTAACGCTATATTTAGATTAATATGGTTTAGTCGATGAAGAATTCTAATTCTTTCTGTTGAGATACCTCAATAAATTTTTCTTATACTGATATATTTTACCTCTTTTATTTCACTCATATAGGCTATATATAATCATACTGAAATCCAATACAAGAAAGTTAAATGCAGTTGCATTTATATCAGAGTTTTCCACACCGTTAGTTTGATAAATTAATGTTTTTTTTTTTTTTTCAGCTTACAAAACAAACTTTTTAAGATCTTCTCAGTTAAAATAACTCATTTTTGTATTTATCATATATTTTAAAATTATATAATAAATAATAATCATGTAAACTGTAAAAAGGAATAGTAAATTATATCTCATTTTTTTAAGAAACATTACTGTACTTCTCGAAAAATACCGAAAAACAAGACCAAACTCTTCAGTTGCAACTCCTGCAGTTGATTGTTAGCAAATAATTTTAAAATATTAATATTGTTAACAACTAACAATTGTGTTGATTTATTAAAAATCAGTTCATTGATTGTTGAATTCGATTGCAATTGCTGATGATTGTTATCAGTTATTGTTAGAAAATAATACTGATTATTAACAATCAGTTAATTGTTTGCATTTGATTGCAATATCAGTTGTTTATCATTCAGTAAGGTGGATCTACCATGAAGTGCATGAAGCGGCCATTCCAATGTTCCATTTTTAAAGGTCTTTCATTTTTTTTGGTAACTACTACATTTTCATTAACATGTAACCAATTAAAATAATGCTATAGGGGCTGGTTAACAGAGAGTCTACTGCATTCAGAAATTTTTGTTATTCAACATTTCTAACAATTCTTAAACTATCAGCTTTATATATCGGGGCTCGAAATCTATCCAGAAACTGAAAGTATACATTAATGTATACAGCTAGAAGATTCTTCTGAACAACAGATAGCATATCAGAAACTTATTTTGATGTCTGAAACATCGAACTAAGTAAATTTTTTCATATTCAGATTCTATATCGGTATTATGCACATCAGACGAGTATGGCGCCTGATAGAACTGATAATCCACATACCTATGCACTTATTTTACTCAACTAAAAACACAAGGACAAAGTTAAGGGGGGTAGAAAACTTATTTTCAATTTTATAGACATGCACGCAGATAGCGCTCCGAGTTACCTAGCGAGTAATCAAATTTGAATATCTACCAAAACACTATTTTTCTCAATTTACCCGAGTTACGTCAATAATAAGTAGGGTAAGAGAAAAAAACAGAAAAATGCATCCGCTGCAGTTACTATAGTAACCAATTCAATTATTACAAAAAAAAGTGTATTTTATCATTTCTGATAAGAGGATATAATGCGAAGTTGCGCAATCTTATATAAGTTTCCGAGTGATAAACATCTAAAATGTGTGTTTTTTTTAAATACACAGAGAAATTAATTATAAATTTATAAGCGTAAATTAAGTGTAACTAATAAGTGTATACTAATAGTGTACATCTATAAATTGATGATAGCAGATACGCTTGGGTATATGTATATATGTGCAACGAATTTAGCTTAACTATAGAAAACTGTTGGTTATGTAAACAGCAGAGACTAGTTGGTGAGCAACGTCTCCCCAGAGAGATTTTTGTAACTGGAGCATCATCATCACTTGTTGGCACGAAATTCAAACTTAGGAATTATTTACGAACTTATGTTCTATAAATATAACAGGATGTACTTCACAGAACATTTGTGTGCGAGATCTACACGTCACAATTCGTGATATTTTTGATGTTAGTTGTTTTATGTTATCGTTCGACTTTGAATTATTTTTTTCTTTCGATTTTTTTTTCTAGAGTAATCAATGTCGGTAATATATATCGATTTTATAAATATATAAAGTACATATTGTGTATGAGCCGAGTTCGAAGATGCGAATCGATATTTGTTACGATGACAAAAATAGAGTCATTGATTTTAATTTAATTTTGTTATGGGATAATTAAAAACGATAAATTCTCGTTAATAACGACTCTAATACGAATGTTAACATTAACAACATCTATCGATTTCGAAGCAATATCGGATGCTGTGGTGCCATTTACCTTTAGAAAGAGCAACTGGACCATACAAAATATCTATTATCGTGTTGCTGTTGACATAAAACTTTCATTTGATTCACGATTCGACCCCCATTCTTACATTCAATTTCGCAATTTTAAAAAGAGCAATAAAAATTTTGAAGAAGAAGAAGAAGAAAAATAAACAGAGATAGAATTTCATAACTAATCTTCTCAACTTTTTAATCCTTATATTCCACTCGTTTGATGTTACAGCCAAAAAAAATAATAATAAAAACTTTAAAGAAAAAATAAAAAATAAAGTGTAGAATTACATTCCTGAAAAATGCTGAAGTTTTCAAGAATTTTTATATAAATTTCATTTTTTTTTTTTAATTTTCGAAAGTAGAATAATCTCGAATTTCAGAATTAAAAATTGAAGTGGTTTGATAGCAATATCTATCGTTAGCTTTCTACTTTTAGATATGTATTCTGTCCCTTTAACTGATGCATTATTAACGCTATCGATTAAAAATATTATAAAAAAGTAATTGAATACTGTAATCAATTTTTTATTACTTAATATAACTTTTAACCATTTACTTTGTATACATGTAAACAAACATTTTTTTAAAGAGAATTATAACAAAAACAGTTTAATTCGTTATAGTTTATCAGATCTTAAAAAAGAGTTTTTTAAGTGATGAATATTAAATATCATCTGAAAAATTTCATGAATGATGATGTTCGCATTCATTACGTTATATGCAAGGTTATTTAAATTGATTAAAATTATTTTACTCTGCATTTAGTAAACCAGTCTGTATGTAGCATACAGACTGGTTTATTAAATGCATTTCTTTTTGGATGGCAAACGGCGATTGAAGAGGTGTCGATGTACCTGCCATTTTTGCTTGTTCGCAGAACCGTTGCAAAAGCAATGCTAAATACCATAAAACTCGCGACTTAAGAGCAATAAACCGGTCATATGTTGGTAATTTGGGAAGTTTTGATTTGTAAAGTGGCAGGGTAAAAAGCTACGTTGGACGTTAATGCATATTAAACCTGCAAGTTAGTACTGTATATAGATTGGTATTAACAGTACAGCTGTATACTGTATAGACTAGAACTAGGCTGGTATTAGTAGTACAGAATCATAGACTGAAATTAAGTTTCTAATGATTGCTATTTAACATGGTAATGTTGTGACTCATTACACAGACTGAAAGTAAATTAGTTGTTATTGCTACTTAGCATCCTACTATTGTGACTTTTATGCATACAGTGAAATTTAGTTAGTTGTGATTGCTACTTAACATCCTAATATTGTGCCTCATTATACAGTCAGAAACTGTTAGTTGTTATTGTACTTAACTTAACATTCTAATACTGTGACGTTCATTGCACAGAGTGAAATTTAGTTAGTTGTGACAAATACTACTTAACATGCTAATATGTTACTTTCATTGCACAGAGTGAAATTTAATCAGTTATGGGTGCTACTTAGCATGGTAATATTGCGACTTTCATTACAATAGCCTGATATTAAGTTATTTGTTATTGCTACTTGCAATCCTAATATTGTGAATTTCATTACACAAACTGAAATTTTGTTGTTACTATTACTTAACATCTTAATATTGTGACTCATTACACAGACTGAAATTGTTAGTTCTTATTGCTACTTGCAATCCTAATATTGTGATTTTCATTGCACAGATTGAAATTTAATTAATTGTGATTGCTACTTAGCAGGCTAATATTGTGACTCATTACATAGACAAACTGTTAATTCTTATTGTACTTAACATTCTGATATTGTGACTTTCACTGCACAGTGTGAAATTTAATTAGTTATGCCTAGTAATATTCAAAATAATAAAGTAAACTACTTGCTTAGATTCTTAAATAAGTAAATAAAACAGCACTAAATAGCAAGTATAAGTTTTAATTGGTAATAACGTTTTATTTACTTATGTAATATTCAATTAACTTTCACATAATTAAAGAATATTAAGAATGTTATTTTAAAAATGAATAACTTATTTATCATGATTTTATATGTTGGGATAAATCTGAAACTGGTTTCTCATTTAAATCCAAAAATGCTTTTGAATAAATCAGAGAATATAGTTTCAATAATTTCAGCAAGAACAGTAATTTTGTTATCAGTGAAGAAATTAATAAAAATGAAACAGTGATTATGACAAATTCATAATATATCTCTTGTCATAATCATAAGGAAAAATTTCATAAAATATTATATTTTAGAATATAAATTTAAAGTAATAATAAAATATTAAGTTTAAAAATATAATTGCTATCATCACAATATTTAATATTACAAATATTCATTTTATTGAAAGAAATTATTCTTTTAGTATTTTCTGACAAAGAGAAATAAAGCAAAAAATCTAAATAGCAATATACAGTTTAAATAAATTTTGGCTATAATAATTTAAATAATAATAATGAAAATAATAAAGAATTTAATAAAATATATATATGAAATTTTAAAGATCATTGTTAATGGTGTGTATTTAAGTTGCAAATACTAAAACTCTTTTAATGAATTTGCAAAATTTTTATTGAATTTTTTTAAAATTGATTGAATCAATCATTTAGTCAACTTTAGCTAATGATAGAGTTTTGGTACAATTCATTCTATTCATTCAATGTAATATCCACATATTTAAAATTTTTCTGTACTTTTTATAAAAATAAAAATTTAGAAATTTGAAAAATATTAGAAAAAATAGCATAGCTTTTCTTTAAAATCACTATAGCTAATCATTATAAAGTTTTAGTATTATCACATATAACTTACTTTAGTTTAATTTGACCTAATTATTATGTACCAATACAGTAGAAAATCTTTATAATATTCTATAATTCTGTTAAGATATAAAACTAGCACCAAGGCAAGCAATTGCATTACTTTTGCAACTGTTTAAAACTTATTCTTTTGTTCCATAGTAAACCTTTCATAAGCTTATAAGTGTAGCCATGTTTAACACCACATATACAAATCCTATTGATTTCTTCCATAGGATTTGTATATGTTGTATATACAATAATAATAAAATTGTTATTATTGACAGTAATAAAATTGTTATTATTGACAGTAATTAAAATTGACAGTAATAAAATTGTTTAAAACATTTTTATTACTGTCAATTGCATTTTATAGTATGTGAAAAATTCAAAATTGTTCATAAAAATGATTCCAAAATAATCCTATATAATAAATAATATGTAAGTGATATATATATATATATATCACTTACATATACTATTAAAATAATAGCAGAACTTCCATTAAAAGATTTATTATTATTTAATTTTTAAGAGCTTTTATCAACACTTCATGTGATTTATATTTATTTTTTTATTCTCTTTTCCCAAGTTTCTGTAATTCTTCATTTTATTGATGTTATACAGAAATCCTCAACTTACAATGTCACAAACTTCTGACCATCTGTACTTAACCCAGTGATGATATTTGTAAATAGTGTGAGTGGTTAATGCAATTGACATGCATATGAGTTCATGTATGCTGGCTTAACATTATCTTTTTTGTATTGGTTCCTGTAGTTTTGTGTTTATTAGGTTTATTATGATAAGTCATAATAAATATAATGTCATAATAAATATTTGTAGTAAAAATCCATAAATTTAGAACATTTTCAATTGCTTCAACTTGTAACTTAAATCAAATTAAACTCTATTGTAAATTAAGTAATATTTGTATCTGGAGAATTAAAATATTTTTACTTTATTTTAATTAAATTATTAATTTATTGGATATTATTTCAAAAAAGAATAAAAATGCTTGCAATCCTGGATACAATATATTTTACCAGTAATTGATCTTGAGAGAATTAATAAATTGTATTATTGGATATTATGTAAAATATAAAAATATGTAATATACAGATAATTCTTGAGTTATGATGGAGTACAATTCAAGAATTTCAAAGCTCACAATCATAACTGAGAAATTCCCAAAATTTATGGATTGCCCACTACCAAAATTTACTACATTCAATTTTATTGTACAGGCAGGCCTCAATTAGTGCGAGTTCAAATAATGAAATATTCGATTAGTGCAACTTATAAAAAATTTTGTTTGTTTGTCATTATCTCCATTCATTTCTTTTCAATCACGATTTGTAACTTATTCATTGAATTGCCCTTGTATGTGTAGCCATACTTTCGAAAAATTCCTAAAATATTCAAAAATTGAAAATTCCCTTTCTGCTACTGTCCCAATTAAGCGAAAAGTTGTCTCGATTAAGCATTTAAATTTTGCATTAGTTTATTAGTTTGGTTTTCGTTCTTTGAGATTTGTCCCAATTACACGGCTGTCCCAATTAACCGGTGTCCCAATTAAGCGAAATCCACTGTATAGAATCCACTGTATATATATATTACTTTTAAACACTTCTTAATAATCCTAATCCACTGTATTATATATTATTAAATATTTATCATTAGAATTTTTTTATAAGATACTAATATAGTTTTTAAGTGAATAATTAATATAAATATAATAAAAAGAGTAAAATAGAAATAATAGAATAAATTCTATATTCTGAATTTATTTTAATTTAATATTCATGATAATTCCAAATCAAAATTTATGAAATTTAATTAAATCTATTTATTTTAAAAATATTGATTAAACAGAGAATAAATTTATTCTATTTTGGTATTTGTTTGAAAGATAAATAGAATCTTGCATGACAAATGCCAAAACTTCTGAAATCATCTGCAGAATATGTAGATAAGAACAAGGATATATCAGTTGATAATATTTATTATTATACAACTGAAACAACAGGATAATAAAATTATATAATTCTTTCATTATTGATATTGCAACAATTCTGAAATATTCAAAAAAGTAATTTTTAGAAATGTATTGCAATTTGTAAAAAATCATTTAAAACGTTATAAAAATTAAAGAGCTTTAACAACAAAGTTCTTGATAATCTCTGGATATATTAAAATCAGAATTTCCTAATGCATGCAGAAAAAAATAATTCTATATTTTTTCATATTTAGCAAAACTCTATATTTATCTTAACATTTTAGAAACTGAAATATCAATTAAGAAAATATTTAATATGAACGTTGTTGAATATCCCATAATTTTTTATGACACTTTTCTTTAATAAAAACATTCATTTGTTGACAATCTGACATCAAAATTTGCACAAGATTTGAAATATGTTGAATCACTAATAATATGAATATTGCCATTATAAAATGAATTTATTTGAGATATATTTTATTTTCTCAATTCAAATTTAAAATAATGGTTCAAATTTTTTTAATCATGAAACAGATAAGAAGAAATGGAATTGATATTAAATCAATTCTTAAAATGTAAATGTATATAATTTTTAAAAAATTATAATTTATATATAAATTGTATAATATGAAATTTTATACCCAAAACAAGTTTCAAAAGAGAATATATTTGATAAATTTTAATGAACAAATATCAAACTGTTTCATGCTATCAAGACAAAGCTTATATTTGTCATCTTACAATATTATGTAAGATATTTACAATGTCTTATATAATATTATATTAACACAATAGGAAAGGAATAAAATTAAACTCTGATTTGTTTTTTACCTTAACCGTGAAGGTGTAATCACTAATGGTGAATACATTAAAATAATAAATTCAATTTTATGACATATTCATATATTAAGTTTTTTTATATGCAAAATATCAAACATATATATAACCAATGCATTTAATATTGATCTTATAAAAAGAAATACATAAATTGAATGAAATTTTTCTAAAGAATAAATATTTTTCAGTGATATTATTTTTTAATATATAAAAAAATAATTTTTCTAATAATAAGTTTTCAATAATGAGATGATAAACATAGAAATTTAATTACTTAGTATATAAATGGTAGCAAAATTGGAAATTCTGATAATTTAAAAAAAATATCTTTTGTTAACTAATTAATACAAAATAAATTGTTTTGATCAGCATTTCTTAAGTGTGATTTCTCTTCAGATTTCTTTTTATGGAAAAGATACTCACAGATACTCAAATTAATCTATAAAACAAATTAGAATCTAATCTATACTTATCCATGCAGTTATAATATTTGGTTTGTTAATTTTTTTATTTAAAATTATTAAATTTTTGTAGAAAACACATTCACAGACAATAGAAGATCCACAGATCATACTGAGGAATGTTGGCTTTGATGAATATAAAATTTCAAGCTTACACTTTTTCCTTTCCTTTCTTTGAAATTATATATATATATATATTATTTATGTTTAAATAAAGTAAATAAAACTTGATTATTGTTTAAGAGTTTAGGAAAAACCTTAATTATTAATAAATTAATCAACATAAGTAGAGATCAAAGATTTTGCTATGACTTATTTTTGTAAATAAAGTTTTTCTAACTTCAAATATTATGGATAAAAATTTGAATAAACAAAACAAAAGAATCTAAACAGATAATTTATTTAATGTTTTTGAATTCAAACAAAATTATTATTACAAAAAATTTAATTATAAATTCAATCTAATAAAAATGTAATATTCAAATAATCAGTCCTATACAGCACTAAAGCAAGTAAAAATATTTTTTTTTTTTTTTATTGTGGCATAACGTTTTCGAAATATCTCAAACAAGCCAGATACAAAGTAGCATGGAAGAGGGGCCCTACCATGTTTGATAATTTAAGGAATGCTAAGGATGAGGTGGCAGCAAAAGATAAACCGGGTGTATACTCAATCCCTGTATATTTTAACCGACAAGGGAATACAAAGTACTATATAGGTAGTACTGCTCGTAATCTGAGTAAAAGAATAAAAGAACACAAAAGGGATATTACCACAGGAAGATTGATTACTTCGATTACTGCTTATAATGATGATGTTACCGTAAATTGGGATGATGCTCGATTAATAAAGGCTTCAGCTTTATCATCATATACATACTCCGTATAATATAGAATTTTCTGTTTTAAAAAATATTGAAATGGATAAAAGTAAGAACACTTTTGATGATGGTATGAGAGACAATTCCTGGTAAGTTATTAATTTAGATGATGAACAACGATGTAAAATATGAAAATAAATATTTCTTAAACAGTTAGTATTGTGGTTATTCATCGTGAGGTTGGCTAATGGCCGGAATCTCACAAAGCAAGAACCAATTACCATATTTTACATATACAGGAATACCTCGATTATCGCAGTTTCGATTACCGCGATTTTCGAATTATCGCGGTTTATAATTTGATACCAGAATTCCAATTATTGCGATCTAAATTCGAATTATCGCGGTTTCGAGATATAGCCCACTACATATGTAACCAGAATTACATTTACCCTCCAAGTTGCTCTCTTAAAGCACCGTTTTTATCTGAGGGCGCCTACTCACTGCTCATCAGTAACTGTCCGCCATTGCCTGAAGTAAATGTGGACAAGGCCAGCTTAAACCCGGTAAGCAAACGATGCACCGTATCGGGGCGCCTTAAGAAGGAGGGCGCCAAAATTATCATTTTATCAATATTGTAAAGGTGCTGAGTAGATGTTACAAGGAAGCTGCATCGGGGCGCTGGGATCTCTAGAGGAGAATCTGCACGTGGATATTTATTTCTCTTCTTATTTACCCCTACAATGAATGAAACAAGGATGATATCAAGTCTACAGCTATTAAGAAGACACGTAATGATCAGCTTAAAAGATTAGCATATTTAACAGATTTGTTTTTTACCTCATATAAAATTTAATCGATAGATTTGAAAAATCATTGGCAACGATCACCCATTTTACATGCATTATTTATCCCGATTATCGCAGATTCGATTATTGCGGGATTTTTCGTGGCAGCAATAACCGCGATAATCGAGGTCGATTATTGCGGTATTTTTCATGGCAACAATACCCGCGATAATCGAGGTATTCCTGTAGTTAATACACCGAATAGTGCAAATTCGAATAGTGCGAGAAATTCGTGGAACCCATTATTCCCACTAATCGAGGCCTACCTGTAATAAATTTAATGAATACAAAAATTACAATAATCAAACACAAAAATGATGGTTTCAATATATCAGATCATTGGGTCAGGGAACTGAACCAAGGTTAATTATATTGACTAAAACCAGAATTTATCAATAACATTGCCATAATAAGTACGAGTTGGCTGTAAGTTGAGGCTATTTGTAGCTATTAAATTTAATTAAAAATGATATTTACCAATATCAAAGGAAATTAAATGCAAAGCACTAGTCAAAATAAATCTGTGGGTCGGAGGTATAGGACACATTTACTACTATGACACATAACACTATGTCACATTTACTACATTTTACAGGAGAGCAGTTTGAAGTTGTTTTACGTTGTTCTCCCTTATGGACTTGGTGTTATTTAAAAGCACCATAACTCCACCAATTATTAATGTAGCATATAGTGTTGTATACCTGTGGGTAGAGGCTGAAAACCCATATGAGATTCTGCCAATAATTCATTTTGGCCAAAAATGGACATAGTGCCCTATATCTTCCGACCCACAGATATAATAAAATTATTTTATTTAATATTAACACAAAAATACTGATTGTAAAATAAGTCATATAAAAATTTTCTACATCAATAATTTAAAAACTTTCTGAAAGACAATATTATTTATGAAAATTTTTATTTTTATTTTATAAAAATCATTCTATTCTTATTTTGCGAAATTTTGAATTCATATGTAAATATTACACTTAATTATTATAAATTTATTTTGGAGGTTTTTTCCCTTTAATAGTTTATTACTTTATAATCAAATTAATATTTTAAATTGTTTTATACTGTAAACTAATTAAATTTTATAAAATATTAGTGAAAAATTGTCATAGTGAATAATTTTTAACTAAATCAGATTTCTTATTTTTCTATAATATCTTAAAAACTTTTTGTGAGCATGTAGGTAAACTTGATTAAATTTATTTTCTTTAATTACTTGTACTAATACAATTTAATTGTTTACCTTTCAAAGATTATGCATTTTGAGCTTAATGATCTTTCATGCTGTTTCATATGAAGATCACAAATGCATAATAGAATTTGAATTCTATTACCACTTGGAAATAACATAATTTATAGATCCCAAAATCATAAAACTAAATTTCTTTAAAAATGAACTTTCCTAGTTTTCAATAAGCCATAATTTATTATATTTCATTTATATCCATAACAAAAGATTTACAAAATGCATGAACTTTAAAATAAAACAACTGTGCACCATTTACAGATATTTATTAAAATAATAAATAAATATTTCAGTATATTATTATTTTAAAACAAAATAATTTTAGAACTAAATAACAACTTTAGAATAGCATTTATAAGAGAAGAAATACTGAAGTTTATTCATAAAATAAATGTTTTCAGTAATTTTTGCTCTTATCAATCTTATATTATTACCCTTAAAATTTTTATAATTATTAATAGAATAAGCATAATTATGGAAAGTCATATTTCAGATATTCTGATATATAGTAGTCCCCAACTTACATAAGAGTTGTATTCTAAAGAACTTTATGCAAGTTGAATTTTCTGTAAATCAAACTTTCCTTAAATGCTTATGCAGCACTTACAATTATGCATACCAAATGTGATTGAAGCAAAAAAGAAATGTTTGATGAACATGTAAAGAGAATTATTCATTCAATGTGTGCTTTTAAATATACAATAAAAAGATCAAGAAAAATGCCAATACACACTTAAACTACTGTAAATTTAAAAATAAATACTTCTTAAGTTAAAGCAAGTAGCCAGCAAAAATTTACATAAAGTCAAATTATGCAAGTTGGGAGTTTATGTATGAATTTTCTGAAAAAAATAATTTACTCTAATCACATACACAGAATTTGATTTATTTATTATGAAATGCAGAAAATAAAAATGATAGTTATTGGGAAATTGTTTAATATTTTGTAACAAACAAAATTCTTTAATGAAATGAAAATTATTTATTTTGATAAAGCTGCTTATTGAATTTTTATAAAATCAAATTTTAACAATGAATATATTAAAATATATGCTATAAAATTAAAAACCTTATATGCAAGTCAAAAATATTTTAAATATTAAAAAAAGTTAATAATTGCAAAAAAATTAAAGGAACATTTTAGAGAAGGTTTTTATACATGGTTTTAAGCAATAAAATAATTCCTATTATTTATAGCAATGAAAACTTTTCTTTGGTATTTATAAGGCATTACTTGTATATTAGTGAATTTAAAATGAAACCTCACATTTAATCAATATAATAAATTTTATAAAAATGAGGAAAATTTCAATTTTTGCATGATTTTGATAAACATCAACATATAATAAATTTGATTTATAGAAAATATTTTTAATTTTTAAATATACAAGGGTATAGCAATATTTCTCCTCAATAAACATATCAAAAAGAAATCAATATTCATTATTGTGATAGAAAATTACTTATTACATGAGTTACTAATACAGTTTTTTAATCCAATAAAATAGATTTGAAAATATATTGAATCTTTTTTAATTACATATTCATGAAAAAATCTATAATATTAAACTATTACTAAACATACAAATAATAAATTCTGGCATATTAACTATAATAAAATAATTATATTTAAGCACTGAATTTATTAAATTTATCAATAAAGGAAAATTCTTTCTGTTAAATTTAAGTGAATATTTAAAATATTTAATATAAATTAAGAATCTTAATACTGGTAAATATTAAAATCAACAGTTTAGATGAATTTTATGTAAATTTATTCATCAGAAATAAAATATATTGCTAATATGTCATATTTACAAAATAAATTTTTAATTAAATAAAGATTCTCTCTCTGTATCTTAAGCTATCATAGTGATTTATGATAAATATGATGGTATATTTCAAATTAATCACTCTTTTATATTTAAATTTTTCAATATATTTTCTTCTCAAATATAATATAATCCTAATAAAAATTGAACATTTTATTTATATAATTCAATTCCAGTAAATTACTAAATTAATACAAAAATTATAAAACAGAATGTTAAAAAAATAAAATATTTGTTAGTTTTTTATTAATTTTATACTGTATTTAAAATTATAAGTTAATTTTTTGTCTATAAAATATCCTGTAATTTATTTTTATTTAATTATTTATATAATCCAGGGGTGGCCAACTTGTTTGTCATTAAGATCGACTTTATATGTTAACAATGAGTTCGCGATCTACCTTTGAAATTCTTCATTTGCTGGTGAAAGTAGAGATAGGAGCCAAAACCACATATCCCAAAACGACATTAGCCCAAAACGAGATATCCATCAGCGGCGATGGTTTTTTCCTTTTACTTTACACATATATCTCAAACACAATACTTCACTTCAACTCTCACAGCTGTCAGTTCATAGGCACCATGTTGGCATCATCAGCAAATTTAGAATTTTGTCTAAATGCTCTGCTGCTACCAGCTATTCTGTTTTAGGCCAAACTCAGCAATAAAGCTAAATTTTACCTTTAGTTGGCACTATTAAGTAAGAGAGTCATCCGCTAATTTATGAAGATCGACTACAAATCGTCCTGTGATCGACTGGTCGATTGCAATCAACCTGTTGGCCACCCCTGATATAATACATCTTAATTAAATTGAATGACTTTATCAAAGGAATTTTCTTTGTTGAAGCTTCTGAATGAGTATCTTGAAACTTATCAATTTTAAAATTAAATTACCTTTTTAATCCGTTTAACAGAATATTTTTATGTCATTCAGAATCTAAATTATTAAAATTTAAAACTATAAAAATAGTTTATAGACACACTGTATATTTAATGAAATTATTAATATGTTATAATTTTCAAATATATGATATATATTTATAATTAATAATAATTAAAATTCTTAAACTCAACACTACAAGCAAGTAATTTAATAGTTTTATTCCTATAAAATGTTTTCGGACTATCTTTAGTCCCTCATCAGTACATTCAAACTTTTACATGGAACAAAAAATATTCTAAACAGAGTTTTTAAATGTTAAACATTTCGTTATTCTTTAGAATTTTTACAAATATTCAAAATTGTAAACGCATATAATATAGAACAAACTGAATAACGTATAAATAACTTAACTAGACAAAATAACGTATTACCGCAGTAATATAGAGTGGTATAACTTCGGATAAAGTCTTTACGACAGAATAAATAAAAAATATAGATGGATAAGGATATGTCTCTATTATATGTTTTTTGTATATAAAATATGGATGATAGCTGTACATAATGCTAAAATAAGAACTTTTATTTATATTTTTTATATATTCTGTCGTAAAGACTTTATATGAGGTTACACCGTTCTATATTAATGTGATAATACATTATTTTGTCTATTTAAGTTATTTATATGTTATTTAGTTTGTTCTATATCAAGGGTGTCAAACTCGCGGCCCGCGGGCCGCATTCGGCCCACATTGACTATATTTGCGGCCCAGCCAACAAAACGTACACAATAATAATAATGACTCAGCGGCAATGGTTTTTTCCTTTTACTTTACACATATATCTCAAACACAATACTTCACTTCAACTCTCACAGCTGTCAGTTCATAGGCACCATGTTGGCATCATCAGCAAATTTAGAATTTTGTCTAAATGCTCTGCTGCTACCAGCTATTCTGTTTTAGGCCAAACTCAGCAATAAAGCTAAATTTTACCTTTAGTTGGCACTATTAAGTAAGAGAGTCATCCGCTAATTTATGAAGATCGACTACAAATCGTCCTGTGATCGACTGGTCGATTGCAATCAACCTGTTGGCCACCCCTGATATAATACATCTTAATTAAATTGAATGACTTTATCAAAGGAATTTTCTTTGTTGAAGCTTCTGAATGAGTATCTTGAAACTTATCAATTTTAAAATTAAATTACCTTTTTAATCCGTTTAACAGAATATTTTTATGTCATTCAGAATCTAAATTATTAAAATTTAAAACTATAAAAATAGTTTATAGACACACTGTATATTTAATGAAATTATTAATATGTTATAATTTTCAAATATATGATATATATTTATAATTAATAATAATTAAAATTCTTAAACTCAACACTACAAGCAAGTAATTTAATAGTTTTATTCCTATAAAATGTTTTCGGACTATCTTTAGTCCCTCATCAGTACATTCAAACTTTTACATGGAACAAAAAATATTCTAAACAGAGTTTTTAAATGTTAAACATTTCGTTATTCTTTAGAATTTTTACAAATATTCAAAATTGTAAACGCATATAATATAGAACAAACTGAATAACGTATAAATAACTTAACTAGACAAAATAACGTATTACCGCAGTAATATAGAGTGGTATAACTTCGGATAAAGTCTTTACGACAGAATAAATAAAAAATATAGATGGATAAGGATATGTCTCTATTATATGTTTTTTGTATATAAAATATGGATGATAGCTGTACATAATGCTAAAATAAGAACTTTTATTTATATTTTTTATATATTCTGTCGTAAAGACTTTATATGAGGTTACACCGTTCTATATTAATGTGATAATACATTATTTTGTCTATTTAAGTTATTTATATGTTATTTAGTTTGTTCTATATCAAGGGTGTCAAACTCGCGGCCCGCGGGCGCCCAAAGAGCCTACGAAAAGCACGTTGACATTATATGGCAGGATGCAAAGGTAATTAAAAGCGTACATGATCGCAGAGATTTACAAATGAGGGAAAAACTGGAAATTATGAAATCCAATGAAACCACTAATACCATCAATATTAGACAAGCGGAAGATTTAAGCCCAGCATGGAAATATGCTATTAAGAAAAGTTTATAGCACATCTAAATGTTTATTTGTCATTAAAAATAACCGTATTTATATATTCTCTAAAAAATTTTTGTTATATCCCGATTTTTTATGTTCTGACGTCAACCTGTTCAAAAATAATTTTATTTGTGTTCCATTACATTTTAAAACGAATTGTAATTCTTCTGTTCTTTACTGTTAGCAACTGAAGATGGTATCTGTATTACCGAAAACGTTTTTGCTTCCAATAAAAATTTTTTAGTGAGAACTTATACTGCTAAAAGTGCTTTTTGTTTCTTTATTTTGAACTTATTATAACTCCCACAGTTGGCAGAATTACTATACTGCCTTAAGATTTAATAATCTTAGGGAAGAATATTCCTGGTTAGTTCAACAGGAACAGAGATTTGTTACTCAATTAGTAATAATTAATATTAAGTTAGTCCAATAGATGGAATTACAAATAGCTAATCAAGATTGTTTGAAGAAATAACTTTCTAGATATCTTAGATGACTTTCTTGATAATTTTAGAAATTAATAATGTAATTTTTATATAAATATGGTCAGACCATATTTATATAAAAATTACATTATTAATTTCTAAAATTATCAAGAAAGTCATCTAAGATATCTAGAAAGTTATTTCTTCAAACAATCTTGATTAGCTATTTGTAATTCCATCTATTGGACTAACTTAATATTAATTATTACTAATTGAGTAACAAATCTCTGTTCCTGTTGAACTAACCAGGAATATTCTTCCCTAAGATTATTAAATCTTAAGGCAGTATAGTAATTCTGCCAACTGTGGGAGTTATAATAAGTTCAAAATAAAGAAACAAAAAGCACTTTTAGCAGTATAAGTTCTCACTAAAAAATTTTTATTGGAAGAATTGTTGAATTTTAATGAAAATTCTATCAAATAAATATTGGCAAATTTTCATAGAAAACCCATAAACATGCAGCTATTTTTCATCATTCATAGTTTGAAAATATGTAAAAATTTTTTAAGATCACATATAACAAAAACACATTCAATTTTGAATATGCACAGTTTAATTGCATTATGATTTAAATGTGTTTATAATCATGTTATTAATAATATTTCAAGGTTGATAACCTTGAAATTATTAATAACATGGTAACTTTTGTAATTCTGAATACCAAATACTAAAAAATCAGATTATGAAATATCTGTTTAATAATGAAAAGTATGATTTTGTAATGACAGTTTTATATATTTTTATAATAAATAAAATGAATGTGTATTTTTCACATTAAAATTCATACAATTTTCTAAAAATTATTCATAATTAAATTCCATTATATAAAAAAGAACTACACAATTTTCTTGGCATTTTCATAACATTTATAGATATTTAGTAATAAAATCTGATGATCACAATAATCACAAAATTAATATTTAAATAGTAATTAGCCATAATTGAGGCTCCAGATGATTTTAATCATTTAATATTTTGTTAATTTTTTTAATAAAATGAGAAACTTTTATATTACAAGAGAATTTTATTTTTAAGTAGGAATAATATTTCTCAAGATTTAAAATTTTAAATAATATATTTGAAAAATATTATCAACATTAAATATGCACTTAGTGATATCTATATGAGTGCATTTCTATGATAATGTTTTAAATTTCAAAAGTAAAATATTTCCAATTGTTATAGCAACTTGCATTTTCAGAGTTATATAACTTATAATAATGAAGACCTATGTACAGAAGCGACTGCTAAGGATAAGAAAAATGACACATACATATATTACAAAATATAAAATAAAAACTAATAGAATAGTCAAAAATTAGATTATTAAAATAATCTACATTCCAATTAAATAATAAAAAACTTCAATTTTTATTAAAGGCTAATTACATCATGAGTTTAAAATAATAAGAGCAAAATCTAATAAAATAAAAATTGCTATAAAATTTGCTGTGTGTCAGTAAAATTTTTTCACATGCCAAAATTGCCATGCATGCTATTGATTTACCATCATAGTCTTTTAATTTACAACTTCTTATGAAATTTCTTCCTTTATTAAAAAATAAATAATATAATAAAATGAAATATAATGAGTAAATCATATATATATATTTACAAATAATTTTTTTTATTTGTGTATTATCATAAAATTATACTATGAATTAGTTTATAGTAGCACTAGCATAATTAGTAGTAATTAAAATTAGTTACTAATATGCATGTGAAATTCAAGCTATATCTGATAGTTAGAAACAAATAAAAATACACTACATAATACTGTCTCGTATTTTTTTATATTAAACATAATAATATTTATATATTGTATATTATACAATCACTGAACAAACAAATTTGTGTAAAATATTAAGCATGTTGTGTAATTGTAGTTTTGAAATATAATTTTCAATTTTTTTTCTATAAGTATTTAATGATGCCAACTGTAATTTTATCAGTTACAAGTTTTCAAGAATGAAAATACTATGACTGATAAACTGTAAAAACTTTTATTTTTCATATAAAACTGAAGTTAAATAATCTGAAAATATTTATGGCAAAATATTCATAAGCTTTTAAATTTAATCATATCAAACAGGAAAATTAGAAGTTTTAAATAAAGCATTAATTATCAAAATATATATGTAATTTCATTATATTTATTTATTTTTTGAAATAAACTAGTAACATATGTTTTATAAAAAAAGTAAAAGTAGTAATCTATTGTTTTTGGGCAATGTGAATTTTATATGTTCCCTAATGGTTTGTATCCTTATTAGATATATTTTAATGTAACAGATTTTTTTAATGATAATCATACATGCTAGAAAAAAGCAAATCATTGTTACAAATCAGTATAATAGAATGTGACAAACATTTGTTGTCATAATGAATAATCAACAGCATTAAAAATTAATTAAATATGTTATGAAATGAATTTAAACATAATTTTATTTTAAAAATTTTATATTTTTTCTAATGAATTTATTTAAATATAAATTAAAACTGAATAATCAATACAAAAAAAAATCAAATAAATTTTGCTGAATATAAATATATTACTTTATTATAAATAAAACAATAAATATTTTTTAATGAAGTTTTTTCTTAACTCTCATTTGAATCTTGATTAGATTCTGTTTTCTCTTTATAATTTAATATTTTCCTTTGACATAAACGTACATAATGTTTCTGACGAAGATATAACTTAAATATTCCTTTCACAGTTAAAAAGGCCATTCCACCCTGAAAACAATTTAACAGTTTGAAAAATATCTATTTTAAAACACTATTATTAAATTATGTAATACAAATAATTTATGTTGGAATTTTTTAATGAAGTTTTTTCTTAACTCTCATTTGAATCTTGATTAGATTCTGTTTTCTCTTTATAATTTAATATTTTCCTTTGACATAAACGTACATAATGTTTCTGACGAAGATATAATTTAAATATTCCTTTCAAAGTTAAAAAGGCCATTCCACCCTGAAAACAATTTAACAGTTTTAAAAATATCTATTTTAAAACACTATTATTAAATTATGTAATACAAATAATTTATGTTGGTTGCAAATTAAATATAAATTTAATATAGTTTAAAATTTTAATTAATCAAAATAAAAACAAGAAATTCAGTATGATAAAAATCCATATTACTGAAATGATATATATTAGCTATAAAAATATTTTACTTAATATAAAGCAGAATTACTATTTAAAGATTGCCTTAGGGATAGGAGTTTTGTTATCTCAAGTTTAACTAGGTTATGAATTTAACAGTACATTATATGAAATTTATAAATGTTTAAATAACCCAAATATGCTTTTAAGCATATTTGGGTTATTTAAACATTCTTGCAAAAATTCAGAAAACTTTAGAAATTAATTATATAATTTTTATATAAATATGGTCCAGCACCATCTGTAATTTA
>AYEL01076879.1:0-30583 GCA_000484575.1 Olivierus martensii
GATGGTTACTGATGACTTATAAATCCATAATTTACTTATTACTGTAAATACAAACACTGAGCATTGAGAAAAATCAAACCAAAACTAGCCAAATTATAGCCAGATTATTTTATTGCAATAAAATTAAAAATATTTGGGCTGTAATTAGTTAGTTTTGTTATTTATAGATCTTGGTTTAAAATATAAACCATTGATTGTATTCAAGATTCTTGATTGTATCGGATGCTTTTTAAGATCTCTAAGGAAAGCTTAATCACAGCAACAGAAGAAACAGCACACAATTCTCAAGAAAAAAATATATATTTTATACTTCTTTTACTGCTTTTTAAGATTTTTGATACAATCAAGAATCTTAAAAAGCAGTAAAAGAAAATCAAATAAACTGACATTAGACCAAAAGAAGCAAATTACAGACCAAAAGAAGCGAATTACTGATCATTTACAATTCTGGATGTAGTGAGATGGATTTATGTTGCATGACAAGAAGTTTCACAATTAATTATCGAAGGAATGCAAGTGGTCAATAACTTTGACCTAGGAGAAGAACTGAGTCCTCTTCCTGAAACTATCATTATAAAATTTTAACTGTTGTGAAAATTTGTAAAATCTTCAATCTTGTCCATCATAAATATGAAATCACTGCTGAATAATGAAATCTTTCAATTAAATCATTGGCTGTGCCAGTGATTTAATTGAAAAGATTATATCCAGCTCAATTCAATATAGAGACTTGATCATGAAACAGTTTTGGAATATGTAAAGGAATTTGAACGATAAGTATTTTCTAATAATGAACCAGAGATTGTTGAACTCCTATTTGGTATAAGAAAAAACAAAATTGAAAATATGTGGATGAAGTGTAAATTAAATATAAAAAGGCAATTGAACAGTATTTTCTAATAATGAACCAGAGATTGTTGAAACTCTATTTGGTATATTGTAGATAAAGTGTAAATTAAATATAAAAAAATCTTTTATACAGACTTCTTTTCAAATAAATAGTTCTCATGTTGAAACCATTTAGACTGTAGTTTGTATTCGACATTTTTGAATTTCATTTAAAATAATAAATGTTTCCAATTTGAATTGAGTAAAGGTTTGCATTGACATGAAAATTTAGTGTTTAGTAATATTTAGAAAAAATTTTGATTTTATGAATCTCTCTATGTTAGACACGTCTCTAACTTGAACACATTTTGAAGGAACCAAATGTGTCCAAGTTAGACAGGTTTCACTGTATATATAATTACATTAAAACTTTCATGTACAGATATTTTCAGACTTTATGAATTGATCAAATCTGAAAATTGCTTGTAAAGTAAGAACTCAACTAAGAATCATTTTCCCCATAGTCAAATGTAAAAATTAAGTGTTCTATTTTCAGCAATGCAATTTGATCACAATAAAATTAAATAAAAGCCAATAATATCAATATTTTAAATAAATAAATCATTATTTAATCATAAAGAAATGAAAATAAAGCCTTTAAAATCAAGCAAATTATAATAATAAAGAAATTACTTATGTCACAAATGTTAAAGAATTTTTATTTTTCATTATTATTAATAAATAAGCAAATGAGCTTTTATACAAATGAACTAGTGGCTTAGGTAGATAAATATGGAAAAAATGGGATTTTCTTCCTCATTTTATGGGTGTAAATTCCTAAAGTTTAACCACTTAACCTCCGTTGCCGTGAATACACGTCACGTGGTAAAAAGCATCTGTCCTCCATTGCCATGTATAAACATAATTTAAGTGGAATGTTTTTAATAAATTAATTTCTCCTAATGAATAAAAGTTTCCTGAAATGTAATTGCTGAATCTTTTTTGCTATTGTTGTTACTTTCGAATGTTAGTTAATAAAAATTTATTTATTTATTTATTTTTTTTATTTTTTTAATTGTGCATTTTATGATATTTTCATTCTATATGCAGCTCAATTTTTAATTTTTATTGATTTATTTCTTATATTAATTGTGCTTTTTATGATATTTTCATTCTATATGCAGCTCAATTTTTAATTTTTATTGATTTATTTCTTATAGAATTTATAACATGCATTTTATAATTTTCTTGCATGATTTTTTTTGTTCCTAAATTATATTTTTTTCTGTGCCTTCTATACATGTCATGTATAAAATCATGTTGACGTCTGATGCTGTGAATCGGCGTCATTGAACTTTTATAAATTACTTCCTGTTAATGTATAATATATATATATAATTGGCGTCATTGAACTTTTATAAATTACTTCCTGTTAATGTATAATATATAGCATATCTTTTTTTATATATTTTCTATATTCCGAAATTATCACTATCATCCTTTGACGGGCATACGTGTCATGGAAGTGGAATACATATTTACTATGTTCCAAAATTATCGCTATTGTCCTTTGACGGGCATACGCGTCATGGAAGTGGAACTCTTTATTATAAATTATTTCTGGCGGTAAAAATGCTACACTTCTTCGATAAATTCAATCTTCCAATGTCACTGCTTCTTTCATTCATGTAGGAATGTTAATATTCTAATGTCACTGCTTCTGTCATTCGGGTATGGATGTAAAATTTTCTTCAAAATAATCTTTCCATGAGTATATTCTATATTCCCAAATTATTGCTATTGTCCCTTGTCATGTATATAAGTCATGTGTAAAAAACTGCAGATCAATACCGTATATATATATATAAAAATTGCCGGATTGTAGCGATTGGCAGAAATTGTAACATAACGGATGTCAACAGGTTAATATCATAAAACAAATAATATCTATCAAATATTATAATTATATAAAAACAAATAAACACTATCACGGTCTATAAATATATATGGTCATTCCACTTCGATGCAATTGCCGTAAGATTTTTCTGAGTTTTGAAATCTCATCACTAGAGGCTCTGTATATCATTTAGTGTTCAATTCATATTTGTAACCTGATCTAGATTGTTGTTAGAGAACTAATTTTATTTATTTTTTGACGAAAAATGCCAACATGCTATTTTATGCATGGCTGAAATTCAGGATATAGATCCTGTAAGGAAAAACACCATATGTTCAAGGTAAAACAAGGAAATTATGAGCAACTCAGGCAATGAAAACGACTTATACCATGAACAGATCATGAATTTATGTTTAAGGATTCAATAGGCGATGTTCATTTTGATTAGAGATAAATTAGAAACACCTACAATCATGTTTGTTTCACAAATAATGAGAATACTTTATTCACTATTATATATAAACAAGTTTCATATTTTTATTTATTTTATTTGTATTTATATTTAAAATACTCTACTCTTGGAAATTATATATTTCAGTTAAAGAGGGCCAATAATTCCTGTGAAATGGTTTTTGAAATCTAAACTAATTCTGTTGTTGTAGTGTATACTTCTCTATATTGAAAATAAATCTATTACAGAAATCCCACTTCTAATTTTTCTATTACAGTATTTTCCATTAAGAATGCTAAATGCAACTCTAAAAATTCAAACATCTCTAAATTTATTTATACTAAACTACTAATACTTATGGGAATGAACTTTAAAGTAAGATGATTTATACAATTATAGTATATAATCTTTCAAAGGAGGAGAAAGATGAATAAGAAGAGTAAATCTCATTGTTATCAAAATTAATCACAAAATTTTCAGTTCCTAGATAGCTTTATTCCAATTGAAAAAGTTCTAATACAATACTAGGTATGAAATGATAAATGAATTATTTTAAATAATGAGATATTTTCCTCTTTCAAAACTATATACTGTACATACCATTTCTATCAGATACAAAAATAAATTTCAGAAAATTATTTTTGCTAAAGGAGATATGTATCATAGAAAAGTTTGAACTAAATTATAAATTATTTTATGAACGGAATTGAAATTGATACCCTTGAAATTTTATTTATCAATACAGTAAAACTTTGATCTAACGTTTTCCAAGGGACAACGAAAAAACGTTAGATTGAGGAAAACGTTAGATCGGGAAATGGCAAAATAAAAATGACGTACATATATAGGTAACGCGGACCTGCAAAATTTTTCAATGTGAAGAGACTACTAGTGAAATTTACAACCAAAAAAGTAGAAAATGTGCAGGCCTTGAGTGCACATATTGTGATTTTCAAACTGGCAAATATATTTGAAATAAAATAAAATTACTGTGTATAGTAACTACATTTTATAAAACGTTTATTGAACTGAACATCAGAATACAGTGCATTGTAGTTTAAGTACACTATGTGACTTACATAGGATGTGTGAGAGGACGGGACATAATAATAATTCTGTCAAACGTTACATCAAAAATTATTTACGAGTTTGGTGATATAGTGACCAGAAAATTTGAACGTTAGACAGAGAATAACGTTAGATCGAAAAACATTAGAGTGAAACATTTTAATGTTATTTTCCCCTATTTTTTGCCAGAACCAGAGAAAAAGAATGTTAGATCGAGGAAAACGTTAGATCGATGAATGTTAGATCGAAGTTTTACTGTATATCAACAAATAATAGTGTTTTAAATAATCATGTGAAAAGTAATTATAATGTTGCTATTATAGAGGAATTATGCCTTTTTTATCATCTTACATTAAAATGCAACAAGTTTTACTTCAAATGCCCATAGTATATCTGCTATGATTCAGAAATTTTAATAACTAAAATTTTTTTTCAGCATTTGTATGATCTTTGTTCTCAGACACAATAATTCAGGCCATCAAATAATTAATTTGTTTTTGAAACATAATTATTATACACCAATACCTCGCATTACTGCCTAATACATTCCGGATAAGATGATTTATACAATTATAGTATATAATCTTTCAAAGGAGGAGAAAGATGAATAAGAAGAGTAAATCTCATTGTTATCAAAATTAATCACAAAATTTTCAGTTCCTAGATAGCTTTATTCCAATTGAAAAAGTTCTAATACAATACTAGGTATGAAATGATAAATGAATTATTTTAAATAATGAGATATTTTCCTCTTTCAAAACTATATACTGTACATACCATTTCTATCAGATACAAAAATAAATTTCAGAAAATTATTTTTGCTAAAGGAGATATGTATCATAGAAAAGTTTGAACTAAATTATAAATTATTTTATGAACGGAATTGAAATTGATACCCTTGAAATTTTATTTATCAATACAGTAAAACTTTGATCTAACGTTTTCCAAGGGGACAACGAAAAAAATTCCACTTTCGATTTGCTAGTTTGATTTCAATTTGGCGGTTGGTTTGATGATGGTTTGAGATGCAATCCTGGTAAGTTTTTGATTTAGATGATGAACAATGATGTAAAAAATATGAAAATAAATAAGAACAGTTACATAAAAAAACCACTTGCTTTACTTGTATACCACAAAGCGGAAAGCACTACTAGTAAGGAAGATATTTATTGCCATAAAACGTTTTCGAACCCTTTCCTGGTCCCTCCTCGGTATACAGCTTTTTATTACGTTAAAAATCTAACAATAATTTATAACAGAACGGAAAAACAATTTTCAGTTATGTAGCATTCTAAGAATTTGAACATTTTTTATAAATTACAAAATTAAAAATAGAATATTTTAATATAATATAGACGTTTTAATAAGATCAACTAGAATATTTTAACATCACATATAAATATACGTTGTAATCAAATAACATTAAATGCAGAAAAGGTTACATTATAGGGTTTAGAGATATAGAAGAACATTAATATATAAAAAACATAAAAATACATAAACTAAATATAATACATAAAACATATAAAAGCAATTAAGAGTTCATATAGTCTATTTGGGGTATCACCCAAAAATAGAATTCGTAGATGAGATGTGTTAAATGCTTTACAAGGGAAACATACAAGAACATGGTTCCCGTGTCTTCACTTGTACAGTACAGGTAGAAGATATCGTATATGGTCGTAAGCGTTGGTCTAGGAATCACAGGTTATTCATGGCACACCATTTCCATGCTGCTGAAAGTTCTATTGGAGTATTATCATTTATGAGGCACTCCTGAGTTCTTCTTTTCTCAATCTCCATAGCCTCTATGATAAGAAGTCCTCTAATGTCCACTACTGGCTTTATCATAGTGGCATTGCCCACTTGATCTCAATATCCTTATGATAGGCTTTATTAGCCAATGCTGTGGTTACTTTTCCCATGGCCACATCATTCTTATGTTCTTTAATTCTCTTAGAAAGGCTCCTTTTGGTACTTCCTATATATATAACTGCTCAGAATCTTCATCCTTATTAAAAACTAGGCACCCGATGTCCTATGCATAGACACCCGATTTCCTATCTATAGGGACCCTATCTTTGCCATTTCTTAGGGTGCTAAAAAGGGTATGGCCTCTCTTCCAGGCTATCTTAAAATCATAGGATCGCAAAGTTTTATTAAGGACCCGGTGTATTTTCTTATTGTAAGTTATATCATAATATTGGTATGGAGGCAAACTAGCTTGTACATGGGAGGTGGTATGTTGAGGATTAAGCATCGACTGTAATACCTTATTCCAAATGCCCATCATCATCTTATATGAATAGCCATATTTGTATTTTTATGTTTTTTATTTATTAATGTTCTTCTATATCTCTAAACCCTATAATGTAAGCTTTTCTGCATTAATGTTATTTGATTACAATGTATATTTATATGTGATGTTAAAATATTCTATTTTTAATTTTGTAATTTATAAAAAATGTTCGAATTCTTAGAATGCTACATAACTGAAAATTGTTTTTCCGTTCTGTTCTAAATTATTATTAGATTTTTAACGTAATAAAAAGCTGTATACTGAGGAGGGACCAGGAAAGGGTCCGAAAACGTTTTATGGCAATAAATATCTTCCTTGCTAGTAGTGCTTTCTGCTTTGTGGTATGAAAATAAATATTTCTTAAACAGTATTGTGGTTATTCATCATGAGGTTGGCTAATGGCCGGAATCTCACAAAGCAAGAACCAATTACCATATTTTACATATAGTTAATACTTTGAATAGTGTGAATTCGAATAGTGCAAGAAATTCGTGGGATCCATTATTCGCACTAATCAAGGCCTATCTGTATTTTGTAATTTAGTGTGTTATACAATAGTAAAACACATATAATATACTAAATAATATAGTGTATCTCTCTCACCTCACCCATTAGGGGAGTGGGATGGGGACCAATAACGAATTAATTTATTTCACATAGTCTTATATGGGAAATATTATCTTGCAATTCGACAGTTTCTCAATTCGACATTACTTTGAGGATGGATTAGTGTCGAATTGCGAGGCACCATTATACTAGATTGACTTATTTTAAGCAATGGATATTGGCATTAGAACACACTTGCAAATAAAAATTTTATTATAATAAAATAATTTAATTTTAAAAGATATAGGTACAATTGGAGACCAAATGCATTTAGATTTGATTATTGGGTCTCTATTAGGCTTCCATTTATGAAGATTGTTAGCTAACTGTATTTATACTTATTTTATTAAGTTTTACAGCATAATTACTTGATTTATGCCTAATTTCACAATTTCCCATTGAACTTCCTGTTAGCTAACTTTAGGTTAATTTTACTGCTATTGTTACTGCCAGGATAACTTTATTTGCATTTTACAATTACAGGTAGGCCTCGATTAATGCGAGTTCGAATAATGCGATATTCGATTAGTGCGACTTATAAAAATGCATCGTTTTTCAGTTAGTGCGAGCAAATATTCGATTAATGCCAGTTGTAAGCATAGACCAGTGAGTTCGAATAATGCGATATTCAATTAGTGCGACTTATAAAAATGATACATTCGAATAATGCGATATTCGATTAGTGCGACTTATAAAAATGATACCGTTTAATTTCGATTAGTGCGACTTATAAAATTGATACCATTTTTCAGTTAGTGAGAGCAAATATTCGATTAATGAGAGTTTATACCGTTTTTCAGTTAGTGCGAGCAAATATTCGTTTAATGCGAGTCACCGTTTTTCAGTTAGTGCGAGCAAATATTCGATTAATGTGAGTTGCATCGTTTTTCAGTTAGTGCGAGCAAATATTCGATTAATGCCAGTTGTAAGCATAGACCAGTGAGTTCGAATAATGCGATATTCAATTAGTGCGACTTATAAAAATGATACATTCGAATAATGCGATATTCGATTAGTGCGACTTATAAAAATGATACCGTTTAATTTCGATTAGTGCGACTTATAAAATTGATACCATTTTTCAGTTAGTGAGAGCAAATATTTGGTTAATGTGAGTTGTAAGCATAGACCAGCTTTACTAACAAATGTCTGTCCCTTTTATGATATCAATTAACAAATTAATGTTAATTTTCGGTTAGTACCATTTTATGATGTCAATTAACAAATTAATGTTAATTTTCAGTTAGTAAAACTGGATGAGGAGCAGTCCAAGAACAGACACTTGGCTTTGAAGGGGTGAAACTCCAGAAAGTACTATTATTCAGCTTTGTTATCATATACATACAGTATAGTGAAAATTTTTTTTTTTTTTAAAGTATCGAAATAGATAAAAGGAAGAACATTTTTGATGATAAAACAGGAAACAAAAAAAAGAAGAGGTTAGTGATTACACTAGAGCAAAAAACGGATGTGATTGAGTGACATAAAAGCAGCACTGAACTTTCGATTTGGCGGTTGGTTTGATGATGATATGAGATGCAATTCTTGAGAAGTTATTAATTTAGATGATGAACAATGATGTAAAATATGAAAATAAATATTTCTTAAGCAGTTACTATTGTGGTTATTCATCATGAGTTTGGCTAATGGCCGGAATCTCACAAAGCAAGAACCAATTACCATATTTTACATATAGTTAATACTTCGATTAGTGTGAATTTGAATAGTGCAAGAAATTCGTAGGATCCATTATTCGCACTAATCAAGGTCTACCTGTACTTTTTAACTGTTAGTTATCTGCTATTTATCAAGTATATTATTGACAAGTAGCAATAATTTTCAAATCTTATGATATGGTAATATTCTGTTTTTTTTATTTTTATTGTAAGACATGTTTCATATTTGCATATTTATAATGATGATAAAATATAAAGTAAAATAGAAACAATGATAAATTGTTTCAAGTCTTGGGAAGAATAACTTTACTCAATGTGAATGTAGTGATATCATAAACTTCGTAATCTTACATTATGGAAATGGCACAGATTTGAACTTGTCATTTGGTGAACTTTGACCAATTACTTACTTTCCTTTGAGTGATTCAAGTTTAATCTTAGTTTAATGTATGTAAAATTATATCTTTCTACCATCCATTTACTGATATAAGAATTATTTACTATTTTTGAATGAATTTTTTTTTTATCTATTTTTAAAATTAAGCATTTAATTAATCATTATAAATACTGGTTTCATATATTATATATCATCATGCTAGATACAATTACATTTATGTTATACTATATACAAAACTAATACAGTAAGTAAACCAACACAGCCAAACTTCCCCTGGCGGACAAAGTCTATATTAAATTTTCCTACGATTATTTTTGAATTGAAGCTATGGTGCCACCATCTGTTGAGTTAAGAATTAATTAAATAAATTTAGAATTTAGAACTAAGGTGGTGCTATCTAGTAATTAATAATTGTACTATAATTTTTAAATTAAATTTTCCTGAAATAAAATTTTGCCACCGCACCGGACTCAAACCAGGATCCTTGGGATAGCTCCCCAATGTCTTAACCGATTAGACCACAGTGACCTATGGCAGAATTCCATTTCGGGTAGTTTATATATTACTATGGAGAGGGCCCATGGCTATCTACGTAGCCACGGGCCCTCTTGGCAAACCTGGGAAGACAGTCTTGGCTCAAGTCAGATAACACACTCAAATCAACACTAATCAGCGGATTAGTCTTTTCAAATTACGTAAACCAACACAGCCAAACTTCCCCTGGTGGACAAAGTCTATATTAAATTTTCCTACGATTATTTTTGAATTGAAGCTATGGTGCCACCATCTGTTGAGTTAAGAATTAATTAAATAAATTTAGAATTTAGAACTAAGGTGGTGCTATCTAGTAATTAATAATTGTACTATAATTTTTAAATTAAATTTTCCTGAAATAAAATTTTGCCACCGCACCGGACTCAAACCAGGATCCTTGGGATAGCTCCCTAATGTCTTAACCGATTAGACCACAGTGACCTATGGCAGAATTCCATTTCGGGTAGTTTATATATTACTATGGAGAGGGCCCATGGCTATCTACGTAGCCACGGGCCCTCTTGGCAAACCTGGGAAGACAGTCTTGGCTCAAGTCAGATAACACACTCAAATCAACACTAATCAGCGGATTAGTCTTTTCAAATTACGTAAACCAACACAGCCAAACTTCCCCTGGTGGACAAAGTCTATATTAAATTTTTCTACAATTTTTGAATTAAAGCTATGGTGCCACTATTAACTCAACAGATGATGGCACCATAGTTTTAATTCAAAAATAATCATAGAAAAATTTAATATAGACTTTGTCTGCCAGGAAATTTGGCTGTGATGGTTTACATAATTTGAAAAGGTTAATCCCTGATTAGTGTTGATTTGAGTGTACTAATACAGTAATTTACTGTTATAAAAACATATAAGAATAAGTTAGTTTATTACCTAATCAAAAATAATTCATCAAAAAAAAGCCACTCTTGCACACTATAAAAATTTAATATTTAAATTTCCTATATTCTATATAGCTATCATATTTTATTCTCTACAAAGCTAGCAGAGAAATGGGAAAATGTGAGAAATAAATCTTGTTAAAATAAGACAAGATCTGATAATTTTTTTCAGGAATGGAATAATATAGCCCAAAGAGAAAAAAAAGTCTAAAAAAAAGAGTGAAGATTCCTTTTCCACAATGTAAGCATGTATTGGAATTATTATATGATATTTATATTTACGAATAAAACATACAAATGTTGCTATAAAAAATTTTGGCTTTAACTCTCTCATTAAATTTCCTTAAAAAATTCTCAACAAGTAAAATTTCCACATGCTGCAGAATTTTTTGCATAGCTGTAACACCAATTTTAAAAATTATAAATTGAAATATAAAATGAAACTATAGGATCAGAATGATCTAAACATAAATAGTTATTCTTTTTGACTTGTTGAATAACAGTTATTTGCTGTTATTACTGTTTTTATTGAAAAGGTAATACAAAAAATAATATCTATTTTGTTATGTGGTTCAAAAAATTATGAAATATTAATTTTTTTTCAAAACTTGAGAATATCAAGAGAAAAATTTCCATATTCAAAAAATATTAAAAGAAATGTATCAAGTACAAAAATATTGAAGTTTTGGATTAAAGTATCAATAATCATAAAGTATCAAGGTGTCAGTTGTATCCCTATATGTGTTGCCAGCACTGATGGAGACAAGTTAGACTGTGCAATAGTGAAATTGAAGAGCCCAACAAAAACTTCTCATATAAACTTTTCAAGGAATGGGTTCCTAATTCAATCTTAAGTCTACTGATTGGAAAGCATTTCACCTGACAATCTACCAAATATCCTGTATACTGTGTAGTTTAATTAATATATTGTTCATAGACAATATTATGTACTTGAATTAACCATATTTTTATATGAGCATTATCTTGTTTTCTATAACTTTGGTTATTGAAAACAAGATAATGTTTGGTTAGATTCTGACCAAAAACATTGTACATTTGTAGTAGAATGAATATTAAAACTGCTTTAGTGCTTGTGACAGTTTTTCAAAGAAAAAATTGTTTTCTATAACTATGATTATCTTATTTTCTACATAAGTTTCCATGTTATTTTCTTTCTATTATAAAGGAAAATTAAGAAAATAATCTTTATTCCATTTTGGTGCATTCAAATCTTTAATTTTTTAATTAATTTAGCTTTTGTTGGCAATGTAATAACAAAATAATGTTAACTGAGACAACATTAAATGAGGATCTACTGTATGATGTCCACTAATCTTTTATAAGAATTAGTTTTCCAATAAATACTCATCTTTGAGATGTTTAAAAATTGAGAGGAAAGAATATTTTTCTATAAAAATATACTTTTATAATAAATGTAATTATGCTTTATTAAAAACTTATGTATTATATGTTTACAGTATTTTATTACAGAATTACTTATTAATGTGATAAATATTTATCTATACTTGAAAAATTAAATATTATTGGTGATTGATTAAAAATCCTTATGTAATCAACAAGTAGATTGTGATTGACTTTATGGATACCACTGGTATTTATGAAAATATTAATAGATGACCACTCATGCATATCTTCCAATTATATCATTGATATCTGCATATTTTTAATGATAGAATCAATAGGATAGGCTAATAGAATCTTTATTAGCTAGCTTGAAGACATAACAAAAATGTATCATAATTGAAATGACAATCTTATAAATCTTATGAAAAATTTACTTTTTAATATACTTGTATATACCATAAGTGTCTTCATTACAAAATATTTTTTTTATAAAATTTTTTGGTGTCAATAAATAAATATATGTTCTGATATGCTGAATGTATTCCATGATAATGAGTGAGTGCATCAGATGATGTGAAAAGCTTAATTAATATAGAAAGATTAAAATAATATGAGTAAACAATCAATGGAAATATATAATAGAAGAGAGTTCTGTACAAATCTCCAACACAGATTTTAGCTTCATATCTCTTAGATATAATGCAATCATTCCTAAATTAAATAAATTAATTTTTTAATTAAAATAAAATTTTTAAGACATCTGTTTTTAATGTTAAAATAAATATGAAAAAATTTAGTTTAAGAATATCATATTATATAAATTTTTATTGTGTTAGTCTATATAATAAAAGAATTATTGTTTATTTTAGATAATTTTCAAAAAATAATTAACAGAAAATACATAATTTCAGTAGAACTAATACCAATTATTTAAAAAAAATATAATATTAATATAATTATTTTTTTAATTAAATATAATATAATTTATTAACTAATATATATTTTAATATAAATGATTAAAAATGTATTTCATAGGATTGGAATCATATTTGCTGCTAATCCTGATCCTTCTTTAAATGGCTTTAAGAATGCTGGAATAGCTCTTTTAAATGCCTTCAATTTTATTGCTCAAGATAAAACACCTTATGATGGCCTTTCTTTCATTACAGAAGTAATTTTTTTTCTTTCTTTTAGCAGTATCAATTAGGAAATTAACTATTTTATTGACTTTCAATTATGATTGATATTAAATTTGAATCTTATTATTAGTATTATATTTTTTTGCTAATATCTTATGTTTTTTATATTTTATCATATATTCAGGTCTATGCAACATCTGAAGGGAAGGAATTTGTGCCTGAAATTATTAAAAATCATTTTCAATTTAAATATCCAAATGAAGATTTAGAACTTATTTTTGGTGATGATTCAGATTACGATACTGGTCGAAAAGTTAGTTGAATAGTAACAAAACGTTATGAGTTATAAAATAAATAAACTTTATCATATTTAATAATTTAAATTATTTTATAGTTAGCCTGGGATTTTATAAATAGAACTGGAATAGGTAATCCTCCCCAAGTACTTGTAAATGGAGTTGCATTGAAACAGTCACAGGTAATTGATTAAAAATTTATAGATAGACAAAACATTAAATGAAAACTATTCTTTTTATAAATCAAATTTATTTTCTAGTTGAATGTAGATATGTTTGAAGATGCAATACTAACTGAAGTTATGAGACAAACTCCATTTATTCAGAAAAGTGTTTATAAAGTAAGTTATAAGCACTTTCAAGTGGTAGTTTTTGATTTAATGAATTTTATTAATTTATATCAAATATTTCTAGGGAGAACTGGCAGATTATCATAATATTTTAGATTTTCTGATGTCACAAAAAAATGTCATGCCAAGATTAAATCAAAAGATTCTTACACCTGGAAAGAATTTTATTGATTTAACAGGAGTAGTAGGTAATTTCAATCTATTAATCTCCAGCTTTTTTAAGATAATTAAATTGAAGTTTGAAAGTTAAATCTATATTTTTCATGCAGAGTACTGATTTAAGAGAGATTTGCTAAGTTTTTTTTATATAAAATTTGTGAGATCAGTTTTTATAATAAATAAAACAAACATTTATGAAAATAAATTTTTAAATTAAAAAAATGTAAATAATTCCTTCTGAAATCAGTATAAAGCTGAATTTAGAAGGAACAAAAAATATTATAAGAATTTAAGATGTATTAAAAAACATGTAGAACTTTTTAACTCATTACACTGCTCCATGGTAATTACAAGTGTATATCTCAAGCTCTTCAAGCAGGGAACAAAATCAGCTATTTCTTCAAAAAACAAAACTTTCTTTATTAAAGTACTTTAGGCTCTAGCGAGCCTTTATCAGCATAACTTTACAAACTAATATTTTAAAATACATCAAAATGTGGTTATATAATCAAACTAAGTTTTAGAATGTTTGAAAATTTGGAATGTATATTCGATTATAAAACCATGTTTTAATGTATTTTAAAATATTAGTTTGTAAAGTTATACTGATGAAAGGATAGGTGATTGGGACACATATAGAAGTGCTCTCACCTGTTATAATAAGGCCATTAGAAAGGCTAAAAGGTCTGCAAAGTCGCGTGTTAGAACTAATGTCAATACTATTAATTACAACTAAACCTAACGGTTCTAACGACTCTGCAATCCAGAGTTCAGCCTGAGCTCAGGTCTTAAACTAAATTCTAACTTAAAATTAATTAACTTCAATACAATCTAACAATAACTAATGTTAACCGGCAATAGCAAAACCGGAAACAGGAAATCGGAACTTAGAACTAGAAGTACCGATTAAGAGTTAGATTGAAAACAACAAACGATGTTAGAAACTAATACTAATGATTGGAATAAATTCTCAAACAAGTTAAATAACAAAAAAATATAAATTTATTAGACTTGAAACACTTACAAAAGTGTTAATAAATGCTTTTTGAAACTATAATAAAGCAACAATAAATTAACCAACAAAACTGGTTTAATCCAATTCAAATATCAACAATCAATTATTCACAAAGAAAAGAACCTTAAATACTATTAAAATTCTACTACCTCCACCACCGATACAAACTTCAAGCAATCGTCGATCCTTACAAGAACTCAAATGTCACTTTCGCCAATTTTACGTCAAGACAACACCTTAATTGGCTTGTTGGTTGCATCAATCTTTTATACCGGATGACTTACAATCCCACACTTCGCTCATTTGCATACTTATACATAACAAGTTGTAAAGTTATTAGCTTAGAGTAGTTCATTCATGTCATCCTCTTTACAATTAATTTATCTACCGAACAATACTTCGATATGGATCATTCTTACATTCGCATATCGGACCAGTGGCAAAATTAGTTAGATAAGATGACATCATTAACCGGGATAGCTCTTCTGGGGGACTGGTTCCGATTCCGTATCATGTGATTGCGAACGATGGAGACGGAGAATGTGGGAAATAAGTTAACTTTTAAACTAAAATATAATACGTTAGAATATAAGAAAATAACACTAAATAATAGAATGCGTAACAAAATAAAAATATTACAGGTCAAAGTTAACTTCCTCACAGGTCTTCCTGGAAATGATATTGTCAGGGAATTGAGGATATACCTGATGTATCCAGACTAGTGAAGATAATGTCTAGTGGAAGTTTTTGCATGGTTGGTTCTATTATGTTGCCAGATGGCCAGTATAACTAGTACTTGCAAGGACTCTTTAAAGGAACTCTTTCGAGTACACTTTCCTGGGTCTACTTTGATTGAGGGTTCATCCTGTTTCCAGGTACAGCCTGACCTTGATGGACATGTTTATCGTGCCATGATCGAGGATTGGGGCCTTGTTAGGGAGGTGATCAGTCAGTCTAATATTAGATGGGCTGTAAGTGTTTTTAAGCCTTTCAAGTCAGCGGGACTGGATGACATTTTGCCAGTGTTCTTGCAACAGGGCATTGACATCCTGGCCTCTCCTTTATGCCGTGTCTTTCGCACCTGTTTGGCTTTTGGCTATGTTCCATGGTCCTGGAGGCAAGTAAGGGTTTCTTTTATTCCTAAGCCTGGGCGTAGCTGTTATACTGAGGCTAAGTCTTATCGTCCAATCAGCCTGACATCTTTCTTATTAAAGACATTGAAAAGGCTGGTGGATAGATTTATCAGGGATAGAACCTTATTAAAGACCCCTCTCTGTCGTAGTCAATTTTCCTGTCAGTCTGGTAAATTGACCGAAAATGTTCTCCATGAGGTTGTGTCGCTGATTGAGAAAGCTATCAGATGCAAGGAAATTGCCTTAGGAGCATTTCTTGATATCCAAGGGGCTTTTGACTCAACTTCTTTTGAGCATATTTATCCTTGCTGCTAGCTGACATGGAGTCTGTTCAATGATTATTTGTTGGATTGGCTCTATCTCTCTATAGCATACTCTATGATGAGGAAGTTAAGATTCTCACAGATAGGGGTTGCCCACAGAGGGGAGTAATTCTCTCCTTCTTTGGTGCCTTGTGGTGAATGAGTTATTAACTCTACTAAATGGGAAAGGTTTCTTCACTGTTGGGTATGTTGATGACATAGCCATCATTGTAGTGGGGAAATTTCCCAGGACTGTATCTGAGGTCTTTCAGATAACTCACAATACAGTCTCTAAGTGATGTAATAGGGTTGGATTATCTGTACCTTTTATATTGTACTTTTTACACAAAAGACAATTGGCAGGGCTAATTGAACTGTCATTCTTCAGCAAAAGGTTGCAGTTTTCTACCCAGGTCAAATACCTTGATGTTATGTTAGACAAGGGATTGACTTGGAAGCTTCATGTAGAGTTTATTGTTGGAAAGTACTGTAAAGTCTGTGGGCTTGTAGAGACATTTTGGGTAAGACTTGGGGATTTAAACCAGGGCTATTACATTGGATATATACCATAGTTGTGAGACCCATTATTACCTATGCTGCCATATTTTGGTGGCGAAGAGTTTTACTTAAGACCTGCAGGACTGAACTTGGAAAGATTCAAAGGTTGGCCTGTCTGAGCATCACTGGAGCTATGAAGACTGCTCCTACTGCTGCTCTTGAGGTCCTCTTGAGTATTCCTCCTTTGCATTTGTTTGTTGAGGCAAATGCTCGAGAGAGTTATCATTGGCTCCATTCTTGTGGGAGAGGAATTTCTTGGACCCACAAAGTGGAGCATTTATCTTTTGAATGGAACAGATTACACTGTAACATTCGTGAGATGGTTAAGGATTACCTGGTGCCTAGATTTAACTTCTTCCGGCCCTTCACTGTTGTTTTTCCCAGTTTGGAGGGCTGTGGGGAAGGTGATTTGGGTGCAGTATCAAGGTTGATTTGATCTGGTACATGGATAGTTCTAAAACCACCACTGGTGTTGGGTGGAGGTTTACTATGAGGGATGGGAATTATTCCTATTCCTATTCCCTCGGGCGGTCTTCCACTGTCTTTCAGGCAGAAATTTATGCTATTTCTGCATGTGTTAAAATTAACTTTGATAGGAGATATGTCAATAAACACATTTTTATCCTATCTGATAGTCAGGTTGCTCTTAATCATTATATAGTTCCTGCTTTGCTTCTAAGCTTATATGGGAATGTCATCTTTGAGGAACTGGCTACCAAGAACAGGTGCAACTTGTTTGGGTGCTGGGGCTCAACGGATTGAGGACAATGAGATTGCTGATGGGCTTGCCAAGGAAGGGGCTTCTTGTCCCTTTATTGGACCTGAGCCTGCCCTGGGCATCAGATCTGATGCATTTGGTTGGGTTGTCAGGGACAGGTTGACAGCCCAGCATCTCATTTACTGGAGGTCTACTCCTGGTA
Organism: Olivierus martensii; assembly: GCA_000484575.1. Lineage (NCBI taxonomy): Eukaryota > Metazoa > Arthropoda > Arachnida > Scorpiones > Buthidae > Olivierus > Olivierus martensii. Next base: position 17,899 of record AYEL01076879.1, read on the forward strand.
TTAGGCAGGCGAAAGCTCTCATTTCAGACTCTTCTGTGCAGAGAATTAAAGAGTTGTTCTCATTGTGTAAAAATGAAGTTAGGATTGTTACAGGGCTCCTTACTGCCATCTTAGAAGACATCTTCATTTAATTGGGATTGCTAATAGCCTACTTGTAGATGATGTCAGGATGAGGACAAAACTCCTCTTCACATTTTATGTGAATTTGTGGCCCTTTCTTGGCTAAGGTATGATCTTGGATTGCATTTTCCTGCACCAGAAGATCTGGCTACAGTCCCATTGACGAAGATACTGCCTTTCATGATTAAGACAGGACTCCTTCTGGGATGATTCTGTCAAGGGGTGCACAATAGACCATTGGTGGTAGCAGTGCTAGGGCTGTGAAAGCTCCCCCCTTTCTACATCTATACTGATGAGGGCTCGATAGAGCCAAAAGTACTTTAATAAAGAAAGCTTTGTGTTTTTGAAGAAATAGTTGATCTTGTTCCCTGCTCGAAGAGCTTGAGATATACACTTATATTAAAAAACAAATTAGATATTTCACATCTAGAATATTAAAAAGCATTATTCATTTTTCTTATATAATAAAATACAGAAAAAAATATTTTTATTTAAGTTTTGTTAAATATTCAATATTGAATAATTTGATCAATATATGCTAACCATTTCAGTTGTATCTATCAATTTTCATCAAATACAATTATTCCTAAAAAAGAATTTTTGAGACTGGATAAATTAAAAATTGCTTATCAAATTTTCTAAAACTAATATTTTGGAAGAAAATTTAATATAATTTTTCTAACCAATACATAAGTTATATATTATTAAAATCTGTTATCTCATTTAGTTAATGCAATTAAGTTATAGAAAATAATATAAATAAATCCAATGTTGTGTCTTTCTATTTTGCAAAGACTCCCATATCATTTGACCCCTCGGGATTAAACTTGTTTTGGATACTTTCCACAGCCTGCAGGTAATATAGGTTACCCAGGATCAAGATTACCACACGAAATGGGACATTTTTGGGATGACAACAAAAATGCCATCATTCTCAAATCCTTCAGAGTGATGATCAAATTCAGGATGATATCATCAGTGACATGACATAATGTATGACATCATAAAACATTTCCATTGCATGACATCATAATGATGTAACAATGAATGATGTCACTATAGTGTCATGTTTATGTTTATAGTGCATAATGTCTATAGTTTCATGTTTTATTGCTGTTATGATGATGGCATCACAAAATTATATGCTGATTAAATCAACTGGAAAAACCAGTTGTAAAGTTGGATATGAAAAGCCAATGGATTACAAATGCTATAATGAATTATATGAATCATTGTGATGTAACAGTGTATGACATCACAAAACACAGTCACACTCACATAACAATAGAGTGACATTACAAAATGAAATTATTGTGTGATGTCACAAAGACATAACAGTGGAGTAAAGTCACTGTGACATCATTACCACAGCTATGTGAAATGATCACAATCAGCCAACTGATTTTAAATTCTGTAATAAGTGAATTAAATGGCAAAATGATTTTGTTAAAATTCAGGATATCATCATAAGATCTCACATCATCATTATGATATAACAAATACATGACATCAGGTAAGCATGCTGGTGACGTCATCTTGACATAATATTGATAAATGATCTCACAATTTTATACTTTAATAAATTGAGAAAGAACAAATAATTTTTACTAGTTATAATTCAGTTAGTCTGATGATAGTATAACATTTCAATAAATGTGAGGTTTCAAATAACAAATCAAATCAATTCATTAAATTTTCCAATTAAAAAATTCTTCCTGGGATAATATAATGAATATTGGTAAAATGATCAATTTTCAGTAGATATAGTACACAATATGACAACATTATGAATTTAAATGTTGTTCCAAATAAATCCTTTTTAAATTAAATTGCAGAAAGACATATAGACTCATAAGTTTGTGAACTTTCTGGAAATTATGAGGGTTGTATTAAAGAAAAACTGAATGGCTAAAACTGTAGAAGAAATCAACATGCAAATAAAACCAAATTTTTCCTAATACAGTGGTACCTCGGAATTCGACATTAATCTGTCACCAAATTAATGTTGAATTAAGAAACTGTCAAATTGCAGGACAATATTTCCCATATAAGACTATGGAAAATAGATTAATTCATTGTTGGACCCCCATCTCACTCCCCTAACTAGTGAGTGAGAGAGATACAATATATTATTTACATCCCACTCCCCTAACAGGTGAGATGAGAGAGAGAGAGTAATATATTATTTATTTTACTATGCATATTTCATTATCGTATAACACACTAAATTACAAAATGCACTGTTTTATACACAATACACTCAATTTATTAGCCCTTGGTTGTTGGAATATGGTCTTCTTTATTCTGTTCTACCTTTGAATCTGTGAAACTAGCCTTGACTCTCTTTACGTTCCTCAGTTTGATCTGAGGTACATCCTGGAGTTTTCTTCTGCAATTCTTTGAAAATTAACATAGCCTTCTCATAGATCATTGCTTGAGTTATTGGATCTCCCTTCATCTGTTTTTATCTAATTCAGATGAAAAACAGCTTTTCCATCTCTTCATTGATTAAAGATTATTCTTGTCAGAAATCTTCATTGTTGGTCTTCTACTTTTTTTTTTATTTCATCTAGGAGGTGTTAGTATAGGTTGGCAGCTTGGGTTATTTTGTGTTGTTAGGTAAGTATGCAAAGTCGCGAATTTTAATGAAGATCAATAATACTAATTACAAACTAAACCTAATGGTTCTAATGACTCTGCAGTCCAGAGTTCGGCCTGAGCTCATGTCTTTAACTAAATTCTAACTTAAAAATAATTAACTTCAAAACAATCTAACAACAACGTAACGTTTAACTGACGAAATAAAACCAGAAATCGGAACTTACAACTACAAGTACCAATTAAGTGATAGAACTAGACGAACAATGATGTTAGAAACTTATGCTAATAAATTGAATTTCTCAAAACAAGTTAGATAATAAAAATTATAAATTTATTAGACTTCAAAACACTTACAAAAAGTGTTAACAAATGCTTTATTGAAACTATAATAAAGCAACAATCAATTAATCAACAAAACTTGTTTAATCCAATTCAAATATCAGCAATCAATTATTCATAAAAAAAGACCTTAAATACTACTTAACTTCTAGTACCTCCACCACCAATACAAACTTCAAATAATCATAGACCTTTACAAGAATTCTAATGTCACTTAGCCAACCTTACGTTGATACAACACCTCTTTGTGTCATTGGTTGTGTAAGCTTTTACACCTGAGTAACTTAGTCCTGTGTTGCTTCATTTACATAAATACACGTAACAATATCAATTTGATTAGCTTACAGAATAATTCATTCATGTCATCCCCTTTACAATTAATTTATAAATCAAACAAAACATAGATACGGATCATTCTTACATTCGCATATCGAATCAGTGGTAAAATTAGATAGGATGATGTCGTTAGCCGGGATAGCTCTTTCGGAGGATGGGCTCCAATTCCATAACACGTGATTGCTAACTACTACGATGGGGGTGTGTGAAAGTAAGTCAACTCTTAAATTAAAAAATAATATGTTAGATAATAACGAAAATAACAATAAATAATAAAAGTGCATAATAAAATAAAGCAGGACAGGTCGAGTTAACCTCCTCACAACTAACTTTCGTGAATTTGTGTAGACTCATGTATTATTCCATAAGTTATGCTTTTTTCCATTTCTTTGCTCTACCTTTATGATACATATGTGAATATTCTGCAAAAATGCAATTTTCAAAACTATCAGTAATCTAATGATACCTACAACTATGCAAATTTTCCAAAGTCTGGGTTTGCTAAGTCTTAACATTCCAGAAATAAATTATGAAAAATTAAATATTATAAAAACTAAACACAATTTAGAACCAGAATTTCAAAGTTGTTAATGAAATCATGAGTATTTTAGAACAGAATTGTCCAACCTACAGCCCACTATTATAATGAATAAGGCCAATCATAAAATAAACTTCCTTGAAACATTGAGATTTATTCATACTTATTTTTTTATTTTTTGAAATTCACCATAACATAATCAAATATCCCACTAATAAAGAAAAAGAGAAAAAAAAAAGTCTTTGCTACTTCTGGAAGTGTCCAGACATGCTTTTGTGTGCTCCTGCAAAATTTCATCTTTTTGTTGGATTACCTGTACGAGCCAGCTTTATTTTGGTATTTTTGTGTTTGTTTAATGTTTTGGTGTGTCCTTGTGTCCTTTTTTGTGTTTTTGTTTGTTTTTAGTCGAATTATTTCGATAATTCAGATGGGAGCTTACTCCCATTGTCTTTCAATGGGAGTTTTGGGTCTGGCAGTTTTTGTTGTTTTTTAAATTTATTTTTAGGTTTTTGGAAATTCTGCCTAATAGGTTTTAAAGTAGTCCCAGGCGGACACCCAAATCCATTTAAAGTTTTAAATTTGGATAATTAGGATAATCAATGATTTTTAATTAAAGTTTAAAATTTGTTTTGGTTTAACATTCAACTGCCACATTCAAAGTTCGGGTATTTTTTGTGCGATTTTCCCGCAACGACCCCTGCTTTTTTGGACATCTTTGTGTTCCTCTCTTCGAGTGCTCTCATTTGATATTTTTTCATGGTCCTAGGCTCATTATTTTGGGAGATATCAGCTTTCTAAAATCGGCCATTCAGATTTAAAGTTTTGAATCTTACGACTTCTAACAGTTTCCAACGATTCGTGCTGTTGCTTTTACTGGTTTTATTTATTTATAATAGTTTTTACGGTTACTTGTGACCTAATTATTGGTTATTTTCGGTGTATTTATGATTTTTCACTCTTTTCCCCCTTTTTTCAATTTTATTGTTTCTATGGAGGGTACTAGGGATTTTGCTTGTTTCCACATGGAATTTACTCAAGTTAAGGATACCATCTCCAAGTTTAAGGAATTACAACAAAAATTTAGTCAAAGTTTTGAAAACATTCATGAAAAAGTCAATGATGATAAAAATGCGAAAGCAGAAATTAAGACAGCTGTTAAGGATGATACTTTAGTAATGAAAGAGGCATTTGAGGAATTACTTTTGATATCTAATACAATTAATAGATTAATTGAGAAGCTCTTGCTTACGAGTGAAAGGAAGAGTACTAGTATTTCTAAGAAGGCATCATATGCTCAAGTGGTAAAAAAAGCTATATTTAAAAATGACGAAAATTCAGTATTTATTAAATCTAATAATAGTGAAATTACAGGGGAGGAACTGCGGAATCTTGTGAAAAGTAAGGTAGATATCCGTACTTCAAAAATTGCTGTTAGAGTGCAAATTAATTAACAGGGAGTCTTGTTTTTTGGTTAACTGCATAGACAGAGACAGTGCAGAGAAATTGAAAGTTCAAATTAATCAGCAGGCAGATCTGACTGCCAATTCTCCTAGGAAGAAGAATCCACATATTTTTATCCCAAAGTTCCCCTTTAACTGGAAGGAGGAGGAATTTATTAATAACATTCAGGCTCAATCAGGCATTGATTGTAGTATCTTGAACACTAGTACCTTTAAACCGAAATTCAGATTTAAACCTAGGGAATGTGTTCCAACTTCACCTTATATTGTGGAAGTGTCACCTGAACTTCGACATCATCTTCGCTTGAATGGCGATACTCTGTTTTGAGTGGGAAACCCACAAGAAAACTGACTTTTATAGTATTCGTAGATGCACCAAGTGCTGGATGTATGGCCATTCCACCTCTCAGTGCAGAGCAGAGGGGCCTACTTGTCCTGATTGTTCCATAGCTGGTACACCTCTAATAAATGCAACATTGACATTGCCGAGGCAAAGTGCATTGCCTGCATAAGATACAATGAAGCCTGCAGGAGAAATATTGACCGGGTTAATCCCAACCATTCTACAAGGAATAAAAATGTCCAGTTTATTGACATTATGTAAAAATAGAACAAACTAGAATCAGCAACATAATGGAGCTCAACGTAATTCAAATTAATTTAGATCACAGCTTTGCTGCTACCGGTCATCTTATGAAATTTATTCAAGATAACAAAATAGATATAGCCTTGGTTCAAGAGCCATATTGTCTCCGGGGAAGGGTCGTGGGTGTCCCGGAGACTTATGTTTGTCATGCCTTCAGCACTAAAGCTATAGTTCTGATTATTAATAGACACATTAGCTCCTCTTTGGCTACTAAACATTGTTCAGAAATATCAACTTCGGTTTTAATTAAGTTTAAAAACAAAACCTTCATGGTAAATTCTACATATCTTTGTCCAACTGATGACATTAATAGTCAAATTAATCTGTTACAGACATCAGTCTCTGGTGTTCTCTTCCCCCTCCTCCTGGGATTGGATAGCAATGCCCGTCTGTTGCCTAGTTTGACAGGCTTGGTAATTCTCATGGTACTGCATTTTTAGATTTTGTTATCTCAAATGACTTTATTATTCTAAATTATAAAAGTCTATCTACTTTCGAGGGCCACCAAGGCAAATGTTGGATTGACTTATTGGTTTGCAATAATGCAGCTTTAAATCATATTTGTAATTGGAGGGTATTACAGGATGAATCTTTATTGTATCACTATTACCTAAATTTTAATATAATCTTGAATAATAATAACTGGAGTTTTATATCAAATTCATTAGTATTAAAAAGATATAATACAAAACTTGCTAATTGGGAATCTTTTGATCTCGATTATACAGATGGGTTACCTAAAATCATTGAAGAGTTAAAGCTAAATTACCCGGTAAATGATGTTATTAAAAATTCAATACTCACTTAGTAAATTGTTGTGACAGGAACATCCCTCTTAAAAGGTCAGTCCAACAGCCTGTCCCATGGTGGTCTCGGAATTAACTACTATTAAGGGTCAATGTGTTTAGACGTTCTTATCAGTATTGTACAGATCCAGTACTTAGGTTAAATAGAATAAATGAATATTAATTAGAGAAAAGAAAATATCGACAACTAATTAGACAGAACAAATGTGAGTCATGGACAAAGTTTTGCATGGAAGCTGGTAATGCTAACCCTTGGAACAGTGTTTATAAATTTTTGAAAAAACAAAATAATAAAGTTTCGAACCCATCCTTGTTGGCTAATGTTAATGGTGAGACACGTAAAGATTTCAAAGAAGAAATAGTTCTTTTAGCAAAAACTTTTTTCCCAGATGCTATCGCAACAGATTCTGCTATGCATACTAAAATAAGGCTAGACAATAACGACCGTGCAGATTTCGGAAATGACAGTTAGATTTAATTTCTCCATAAGTAAACAATCATTTTTGACATGAATCCCAAAAAGGCACCTAGGCTGGATGGGGTCACTGCAGATGTTCTGAGACATATCTTTACCTTAAATCCAGAGATAATAATAGACCTTTTAAATCATTGTTTGACATCTGGAATTTTTCCAGTTATTTGGAAACATGCAATTTGTCGGGCGATTTCTAAGCCAAATATTCAAATTACATCAACACCCAAGGATTTTAGACCAATCAGTTTGATCCCAGTTTTGGGCAAACTACTTGGAAAACTGTTAATTAATAGAATAAATTATTATTTGTTTAGCAACAATCTTCTAAATTGTAATCAGTTCGGATTCATTCCACAGTGTAGCACAATTGACCCATTACTAAAGGTTAAAAACTTTGTTACTAACTCCACAGTGTAGCACAATTGACCCATTACTAAAAGTTAAAAACTTTGTTACTAATGTTTTCGAAACAAAATCGTTTGGTTTATTGGTTTCTCTGGACATCTGTGGTGCCTTTGACTCGGCCTGGTGGCCAAAGATAATAAGCCAGTTAAGGAAAAAAAGAGTCTACAATAACTTATTGAACCTAGCAAACAGTTATTTTAAAGACAGGAAGGTTACTTTATTACATCAGACTGAACAATTGACTAAAGACCTAACTAGAGGTTGCCCCCAGGGTTCCGCTTGCGGCCCTGGGTTTTGGAATATTCTCTTGGACGATATCTTTGATTTAAAATTCCCCAAAGGGTGTCAATTGGTCTGCTTTGCTGACGACTGCCTTGCAATGATCACAGATAAAAATATTTACCAGTTAAAACGTAAAGCAAATAAATCATTACAAATGATTTTTAATTGGTCTTTGGAAAATAAGTTACAATTTAATCCCAGTAAAAGTAAGTTAATGATGATTACAAGGAAAATAAAATTCAATTATCCAGATATTTTTTGGGTAGTTCAAAATTGGAATATACCGATCAATATAAATATTTAGGTTGCATAATAGACAAAAATTTTAAATGGATTCCTCACTTAAGGCTGTGATGAAGTTGACTTTGACCTGTCCTATTTTTATTTTATTATGCACTCTATTATTTATTTATCATTATTTTCCTATATGCTAATGTATTATATTTTAGTTTAAAAGTTAACTTACTTCCACCTTCTCCGTCGTAGTTGGCAATCACGTGATACGGAGTCGGAACCCGTCTCCGGAAGAGCTATCCCGGTTAATGATGTCATCTTATCTACATAAATTTTACCACTGAAACTGATATGTGAAAATAAGAATGATCCATATCGGTGTTTTGTTCGATATATAAATTAATTGTACAGATAGTGACATGAATGAATTACTCTGTAAACTAATAACTTTGAACTTGTTACATGTATGTATGTAAATGAGTGAGTGCGGAAGTGTTCGTCACTCGAGTATAAAAGAGGATGCATCCGAACAGCCAATTGCGGTGTTGCTTGAGAACAAGAGGTGTTTGATAACCAGAGGTGCTGAATTTCCAGACGTAAAATTGGCGAGTGACATTTGAGTTCTTGTAAAGATCAACGATTGTTTGAAGTTTGTATCGGAGGTGAGGTAGTAGAATTTAGTAGTATTTAAGGTTCATTTCTTTTGTGAATAATTGATTGTTGATATTTGAATTGAAATAAACAAGTTTTGTTGGATACTTGTTTGTTGCTTAATTATAGTTTCAATAAAGCATTTGCTAACACTTTTGTAAGTGTTAGCAAATGCACTTTTGTAAATGTTAGCACTTTTGTAAGTGTTTTGAATCTAATAAATTTATAGTTTTATTATTATTTAACTTGTTTGGAAATTTATTTAATTTATTAGTGAAAGTTCTAACATCGTTTTTGTTCGTTTTACTGCTAACCCTTAATCGGTACTTTTAGTATAAGTTCCGATATTTGGTTTTGTTTCATCGGTTAGACGTTACGTTGTTGTTGGATTGTTTTATAATTACTTAGTATTTAAGTTAGAACTTAGAAAAGACCTGAGCTCAGGCAGAACTCTGGAATTTGCAGAGTCGCTAACCGTTAGGCTTAGTTTTAATTAATAGAATTGCATTTGTTCAAATCTGCGACTTTGCAAGGCATGTCCTTGGTAGAGCAGACTCTTTGGTCTCAATGTTTAAACGAGTTGCAGCACGTAGCCAAAAACTTTGCATACAATATATAACAGTGTAATAATACCACAGTTAACATATGCATGTCCGGTCTGGTTTGGGGTGATTGGCAAAACAAATATTAAAGAGATGCTACTTTGTTTTCAACGTCGAATGGCAATTAGACTAATTAAAGGTAATAAGGCAATTAGACTAATTAAAGGTAGGACAATTTCACATCATTCATCGTTAATTTTAGAAGGTATTTTGCCTTTAGATATTCAAATTAAAGAAATTGCAGATTTATATTTTGTTAAAAAATCAGGATTCCTGGAAATTAATAATACTGAATTTCAGATTGATAACAGTGCTAATTTTCGCCAGCTTCCTCATACCGGCCTGTATTGCTCTGACTTTATTGATAATTACAATCAATCCCATAAATTGCATATATATACTGATAGCTCATCAGCTGCCTTCGGCACGGGCTCAGCATTTTGTTTTCTTCGGGGCAGACAGGTGCTTCAGTGTAAGGATTACAAATTGGAAAGAAAAAATTCTATTGTGCAGGCAGAAATGTTTGCCAATTATCAAGCTTTAAAATTCATAGATGAAAATAACTTGTACAATGTTTTAATTTGTACTGACTTGGGTACATCTTTACTTATTTTGGCTAAACCACCATTAAAAGCTAAACTTTATTTTAATACATTTGTTTTATTTTGGCAATGTAAGATTCTCTATAATATTAGTATTTGTTGGGTCAAGAGGCATTCTAGCTGCCCTGGAAATGATCTTGCTGATCTCCTCGCCACAAATGCTTACCTTAATAATGTGATAACTTCAATACCATTACCTTTGAGTTTTGCCCATCAAGCACTCCGTGAATTGTCCATTAATAAATGGAACAATATTTGGCTTAATGATACTAAAGGTTTAATTACTCATAAATTTTTTCCAACAGTATATCATAGAATAAAATTAAATTTAGGAGTACTAGACTCAAAGTTAACTCAATTTTTTTCTGAACATGGTAAATTTAATAATTATTTATACCATTTCAAAATTCATAATACGAGGGTTGATCCAGAAATAAGGTTCCCATCAATGTTACAAATAGACAACATTGTTTATTCTCATAGCAATGTACATTGTTGGAAAGAAGACACTTTGCTCTATTTTTCGACATAATCGCCATCTTTTTCTATGCATTTTTGTAGACGGTGCTCCAATTTCTGTATCCTAATGTCGTAAACTCCGCCGCCAACCCGTTGAGGAAGCGTTTCACCTCTTCTTTGACTTCATCGTCGCTCCGGAAGCATTGGCCACTCAAGTGTTCCTTTAACTTGGGGAACAAGTGATAATCGCTAGGCGCGAGGTCCGGACTGTACGGTGGGTGGGGCATGACAGTCCACCCAAACTCCTTCTGCTGGCAAAGTCATGGCCAGTGTGTTTTGGGATCGTAAGGGAATACTGCTGATTGATTTCATGGAACCTGGGACAACAATCAACTCAGACAGTTATTGTGCAACGCTAAGAAAACTCAGGCGAGCTATCCAGAACCGCCGGCGAGGACGACTGACAGCTGGTGTAATGCTGCTTTACGACAATGCCCGACCTCACATCTCCCGTCAAACACAGGACCTTTTGACAAACTTTGGGTGGACTGTCATGCCCCACCGACTGTACTGTCCAGACCTCGCACCTAGCGATTATCACCTGTTCCCCAAGTTAAAGGAACACTTGAATGGCCAATGCTTCCGGAGCGACGATGAAGTCAAAGAAGAGGTGAAACACTTCCTGAACGGGTTGGCGGCGGAGTTTACGACATTAGGATACAGAAATTGGAGCACCGTCTACAAAAATGCATAGAAAAACATGGCGATTATGTTGAAAAATAGAGCAAAGTGTCTTCTTTCCAACAATGTACATTGCTATGAGAATAAACAATGTTGTCTATTTGTAACATTGATAGGAACCTTATTTCTGGATCAACCCTCGTATAAACACGTGCAATTGCGGTAGTGCTGACGGCGACTCTTTGTCTCATATAATATATGATTATGTTTTATTTGACAAATGGAGACAGAAACTAGTGACATATTTTACCGATAAATTAGTAACTTGGCCAGTTGACTTGAGCATTATTGTGGGTGATCCCGGTTCTATGTCTATCTTTAAGTCGGGTATTTCAAATAGTTTTGGGCTGTTTGGCCCTCACAGCTAATTATTTTGCTTTGGTTTTTGGTTTTTTCTTGTCTTTTTCTTTTTCTCTTGTTCTCTTTTTGTTTTCCTCCTGATTGGAGGTCGTCTTTTGTTTGTTGTTTCTTTTGTTTTGTCCTGTGGCCGCCTTGCTCCTCCCTCTTTGGGCTTCCCCTTTGGGTTTGGCGGTCCGTCCCGTCGTGGTCTCTTTGGTTCTGGGAGTCTTCGGAACTCCACGAGCTGAGCTCTGTTTTGTTTTGTTCGGTCTTCGTCTTTTGTGTTTTTGTCCCTGCCTGCTGGGTTTGCAGTGCTGTTGTTTCTTCCTGGTTGTGTTTTTTCCTTTTTTTGCTTCTTTTTTTGTTTGGTTTTGTGCCCTTTAACACTGTTCTGCAGCCTTGTTTTGGCTACTGCTTTGGTTCTTTTTTGGTTTTGGCTCTTGCCTGGGGTTTTGTTTCTGTTTTCTTTTCCTCTGGTTGCGGTCCTTTTGTCTTGTTTGTTTCCGTTTGGGTTTTGACTCTTGCCTGGGGGCTTGAGTCTGTTTCTTCTTCCCCTGGCTGGGGTTTTTGTTTTTGGTCGTTCTTTGTTTTCTTTGCTTCTGGTTTGCTAGCACAATTTTCATACAAGCACAATAAACATTCTTTAAAAATTATAAACCCATTTCTGGGTGTAGTAAACACTAAAAAACACACCTTTGGGGCTCCTTGGTGCTCTCCTCAGAGTGGAAAGGGGCCCAACTATTGCTTTGACATTTTCTATTAAAAAATAAAATAAATTTATTTCATTTTTGTACTAAAAATATATAAAAAAAAATAATGATGTTAGGTATTTAAATAATGAAAACTTCAATATCTACATTTCCTATTTCCATTTTCTGAAATATTTTTTCAGTGATTAAAACTTCTTGACTTGCTCAATGATTTAAAAAAAAATTTCTGAACAAAAAGAAGTCAAAGATTATTATATTACAATATTTTTGTTTATTTGTCATGGTGGATATCATATGCAAGCAGTGCCGGATTTAAGCCAATTGCACCCAATCGGGCCC
>AYEL01076881.1:0-37809 GCA_000484575.1 Olivierus martensii
GAGTTAGAAGTTTAAAATTATTAGATAGTTTTTGGAATTTTCTAAAATTTGAAAATAAAAGCATATTTATAAATGCAAAAGTTTCTAACATATGGAATATCTGTTATTAATATTAAAATAATTTATTAATATATTTATTTTAAAGATATTCAATTTGATTATCCAAATATTTAAATTGAAAATTTTCTTTTTAAAAATTAAATTTTCATTATTCAGTTTAGTTTTCTAATTTTGTTTTGTCACTGAAAATTTTTTTTAAGTTAAGCTTTATTTTATTTAAAATAACTGTGATATTTAATTTAATATATTATATAAAAGATTGAACTTCAAATTTTACAAATTAATTGTTAAACTTATTGGAATTTATTAACTGAAAATTTAATTTGGAAATTTTATTGTTTATTTTTTAATTATTTTTTCAATTGTTTAATTAGTAAAAAATTAATATTTATTGAATTGAAAGGATTTTTATATATTCAAAAAGATATAACATTATTTGAAAATATTTTTTCTGCTATCAACTGTAAAAATAGCATTATAAAATATAAGTATTCATTTAATAATGATAATGATATATTTCAGCTTGAAAAATATGTTTCTGTATCAAAATTGAAGTATTACTTTGCTGTTGATACAGCTTATGTAGCCAAGAAATTGGGATTATTATTTTTTCCTTTCACTCATAATGTAAGTATAAACTTTTTTAATTGTTTCAATAACTAGAACTGCAATTTATTGCCTTTAACCTCTTGGATGTCAGCAGTGTTTTGAAATTAAGCCTAATTAACCTGGAAGTGGTATCATGTTTACTGGACAGTGTCGGGTGTCATTGGTTTCTGTCAGTCCAGGATTGCAGAATCGGAGGTTTTGGGTGGAGTTGGAATCGGAATTTTAAACTGCTCAGAGTCAGACTTTATAAATTTTAAGGAGTCGGAGTTGGATTTTTAAACTGTCGGGAGTTGGAGTCGGACCTTACAAATTTTAGGGTGTCAAAGCCGGATTTTTTTTTAAAGGTGGAGTCGGAGTCAGAGTCAGATCATTTGCCATTTGATTCTGCAACTCTGTCAGTCCCACATTTTTATTAAAGAATTTTCACTACTTTTTAATCTACATCTTCTGATTGAATTAAAGTTTTTATATCTGACAAGTTTCTCCTTTATAATGCAAAAAAAATCATTTTTCTATAGTATGTTGCTGTTTTTTAATAAATTATGATGTAATTTGATACCTCCTTATCCAAAATTATGTAAACAAATAAAAAGATTGAATTTCAGACAGCCCTAAATCTTTTTCCAATGTTAAAACAAATGTGGTTCCTGTTTCATTTGTAAAATGAAGTTCATGTTAAGAGCTGCTGAATTCCAAGGTCATTTGGAGATGGTGTATCAATGGGAGTTGCTTGTGAACAAGGGCAATAAAACATGACCTCTAGAAGCATACTTCAATTTCAATGGTATTAAATTACATGTTATTCAAATTCAACCTCATATTCTAATTTTATCATGTTCTCTGATGTATAATATGCAAATTATGAGGATAAACAGATTCAAAAATCCATTTTCTCATTACAGTTAATGATGATAAAGTAATTTTTTTTTCTTAAAAAAAAAAAGGTTGAGTTTATATTAAACACTTGGATACTGTGATACTAGGATCAAAATTTATGATGCAAAGAGTATGTCATATCCGTTTAGAACTAAAAAATCATTTCTTCAAGTATTGTTTATTAAGTTATCTTCTAGCATTTATTTTTTTAATTGTATAATTAAACATTAAACAATTTCTATTAGAAATTTTATGAAATTTTTAATAACTTTATTATTATGATTAAAAGAAAGGTATAGCCACATGCAATAATGTTAAATCATTATTCAAAGTTTAATAAAGAGCTTGAATAAAAATCTGGAGTTAGATTCTTTTGTTGAATCAAGTTACATCATATAATTATTAATATTTCAAAGAATTCATTTAATTTTTTTTCATATTTATTAATTTTTCATATTTATTAACTTGTTCTTTATTTACACAATTTTTAACAGTATTTTTTATAAATTTTTTTTATTTATTTCAAAAATTCTAACATATATGAAAATAGTGCTATCTTGTACATAAACTATAATACATTTTCTCTTCCTCTAATTGGATTGCAGATAGTTTATTGTTGCTCAGCATCCAATACCTCAACCCATGTGCAAAGTAGGCTTGACTGTAATTCCCAAAAAATGAGTGATTGCTGTATATCTCCTCTATATCTGACAAGTTTCTCCTCTATAATGCAAAAAGAAGAAATCATTTTTCTATATTATGTTGCTGTTTTTTAATAAATTATTATGTAATTTGATACCTCCTTAGCCAAAATTACGTAAACAAACAAAAACAAAATTTTATGAACCTCTTTAAATGATTTTAGGGTGTTTACATTTCATTTTTCATGATTTTCTCTTAAATTTCAGTGAAATTAAAACAAAAAATGAACAATTAAGATATATTTTAGTTTATTTTAACAGAATAAAGCATTATTTTCTTATTATCTACAATATTTTTTAATTTTCAGCATTTTATAATTCATTTTATGAAATTTTTGATTTTTTTTCTAAAATTCTTTAAATTTTCTTACATTGATATTTTTGAAATTTTTAGAAAAAAAATTTCAAAAATATCATTTATTGAATTCCATAATCCCTATCAATTCATTAGATGAGTGACTGATATAGCTATAAGTCTAGTCCTAAGTTACTAACACACTAACATTTTATTTAAATTAAAAATAAAAAAAATAAAAATATTAAAGAAATTATTAGTTTTAGGTATTAACATAGTTATAAGTCTTTTACTAACTTAAAATAAGCTTCCTCTTAATATCTTTCTAGATATACTACTAACATAGTTCTAGGTTTCTATTAACATAGTACTTAATTTCTACTAACATAGTTCTAAGCTTCTACCGAACATAGAATAGGTTATTAGTACTCCTCTATACAGGGCTACTCTCGTACGTCATCACATAGGTTAAGTTGGAATGATTCTTTGCTTTTTTACATTTTGTATTTAATTTTGGCCCAGAACGGCTCCCTTAGTACTCTATTTGAGTGGAAAGGGACAATCAAAATTTAGCCACCAAGCTTACCATACAAAAGAAAAAGAAAGAAAGAATTGCATAATCAGAGTAACTTTGATAGATTAGACCATAAAATCAATTGGATGGGATAAAAAAATCAAATTTCAATTGAGCCATTCGAATATAAACAATGTTTGTTTATACATAATTTAAAAAAAATATTTCAGCAACTGAAAAAATTTAGGAACCATCATCATAAGAACATACTCAAAAAATACACATAAAACACAGATTTGCAAAAGCTGGATTAATAAAATCAGATTGAATTTTTTTTAACTTTTTTATTGTTATTATTGTTTCACTTGCCATTTATCAACAGCAAAGGAATTCAATGAGTTAAAAGTCCAGCAATATAATATTATTGCAATGAGAATCAATAAAAAAAAATACCGTATTACTTCGAATTTAAGCCGCTCTCGAATTTAAGCTGCAGTAGGATTTTAAAATTGGAAAAAAAAGATGAAAAAATATTAAAATATTCGCTTTGAATTTAAGCCGCACCCAAATTTTGTCTTCAAAATTTGAATAAAAAGTGCAGCTTTAATTTGAAGTAATACGGTATTAATACTAATAATAGGATGAAACATTTAATTATCAAATTTAACTTAAAAAATATATTTTCTAAAATAAATTTAATAATTAAATATTTCATCTTGCTATTTGTGCTAGTATTTTTTATTTAGTAATTTAATGATTTTGAAGTTAGTTTATTTTGGTTGCTTTGAAAATAATGATGTTTTTTAAATCTCAATTTTAGAAACTTCAAATTCTAAAATAAGATTAATACATTAATCTTATTTTACAGTTTGATATTTCTAAAATCTTACTTTTTATGTATTAATATAGAGTTGTACAACTTATTTTATGCAAAAGGCTAAATATTCTGGAAGCCTCTGATTGAATTATATTTGACAACAAGCACTAGTTTAAAATGGAAAATTAAATAATTTATTGAAGCACTTTTGACTTTAACAAGTCATCTTCAACATAAAATTTTTGTTAAAGTCGAAAGCGCTTCAATAAATTATTTAATTTTTCCACTTTAAACTAGTGCTTGTTGTCAAATATAATTCTTGTTTTCTAAGTGGAAGTTCCTGCTTGTTAGCCTCTGACTGGTGGGCCAGACTGGAATCAAGCAGAGTTATAGGAAAAATTGGAATTGAGGGGGTTGCCATAGATTCCAAAATTTTTTAGCAGTACCTCCACCATTGGAAGTGGGAAGCTATGCATATTCCAGATTTGAGAAATGTGGTAACTGATAAATGCAATTACAGTGGTACCTTGGTATACGTCTGCTTCAGAATAAGTCCAACTTGGTATACGTCCTGTTTGGATGCGAAAAATTTTGCTTGGTATACAACTTTTGTTTGGAATATGACCAGTTTGCGTGCTAAAACTTGTATGAGTCTGTTGTGTGTTCTCTTAAACAACACATTCTTTATATAAAAATTATAACAAGTCATAATAGCATTGTCTATAATGACTAGATAATGTCATATTTCCAAAACAACCTGAGGAGAAGGCAGAAGCTAAGTTCTTTGAACAGAATTTTAGTAAAAGTCAAACCTGGTGAGCCTCAACAAGGTCCAAGTAGGGAAAACAGACAGAAAATAGAAAGGGAAAAAACACCAGAATTTCAAATTCCTAAAATTTATTGAAAGCAGATTTTCCTTCCAAACAATAACATCTCCTCCCCCTACCTCTCAACACCATCCTACGTCCTAGTGAGCACTCGACTCTTCTCAGCAAAGTATCGAGTGACTTTGCTGAGAAGAGCATACTTTCATTTATTTTATCTACTGTAATTGCTTTTGTATTTATGTATTTTAGTATTAAGCATGTGTTTAAATTATTTTAGTACAATCCCATCAATGTATAATATGCCAATAATAGAGATTTTTTTCATGGGAACTTAATCATTTTCCCTTTATTTCTTATGGGAAAAATTCATTTGGTATATGTCCCGTTTGGTATAAGTCCAAGGATTTGGAACGGATTAAGGACGTATACCGAGGTACCACTGTATTTAGCAGTGGCTAATGTTAGTTTATGAACTAGTCAGGATGAAACTTTATTAATAAAGTTTCATCCTGACTAGTTCAGTGACAAATGTCAGCTAAAATTATGCCAGAGTCCAGATTTAGCTTGCAGCCTCAAAGATGGACACCTCTATATTATATATAGTATAAATTACTTATTGTACAATTATATTTTTTTAAGAATGCTTAATTATACTTATTTATATTATATTGTTGTATATATTATATATATGATGGAAATATTAGGAAACATTATTGTAGGAGAATCATACTACTGTAAATAAGTTTTTGAAATATATAATTAGCATTTAAGTGGAAAACATCTTCATTTGATAATGTAATTTATAAATAGTGGTTTGTTGCAACAAAAGCTATACTGCTATAAATATTGTAAATATAGTCAATAACAGTTCAAAAGCTCATTAAAGTGAAAAAGAAATTTTAATTCCGTATTTTTATTATTTTTAAATTTTTATTATTCTAATGGTTTATTCTTTTTGTTAAAATCAACCGTTGAAGATGGCTTACTAAAGCCGAAAGTTCTACGGTAATAAAAATTTTCTTTTTCACTTTAATGATCTTTTGAACTGTTATTAACTATATTTAAGAAAAAGTGAAGAGTATATGATAATAGCATAACTGTTTTAAATATTGTAAATCTTAATATAGGAATTCCAAACTTAATAAATTTTTTTCTTAGGCACATCATAGAATCATACTGAAAATGTAAATGGATATTATTTTCAAGATTTTTATAATATGTAAATGAGTACATAGAATGTATAAATGGTTAACTGTTTTTGGAAATAAAGATAAGATAGATACTGATTTATGTCAGATAAGGGTGTTTTTTTTAATTCCTATATTTATAATTTTTTGGAGAATTTTGAATCTTGAATTGAACAAATGTAATTCCAATATTTCATACTTAATTTTTATACTGTATTGTGATACATGGTATAAAATTTCTCCTTTGCATTATCATAAATATTGTAATACTGTAAATTAAAATACAGTATTTGATAGCCTTACATAATATGTTCTCTTATAATTTTTAATGCTAACTAGTTTTTTGTAAATTAATTAATATTTTTATATAATATTTAGTATTACCTATAGTTTTTTCATTACAATCTTATAATAAATATAATTATTGTAATATTGTAAATTTATAATTACCATACAATCAGAGAAGAAAATAAGCAAGAAAAGCATTGATTTAAACAAATTTTATTATATTAGTAATCAAATAATTTTTCACAAAAGAAAAAGTGGTATAGATTTATACTCTTTATTAAATTGAAAATTCATAAACCATGGGATACCTGTAAATGTTTTTTACTCTACTATTTTTAATTTTTTATAGCCAATCAGAAGTTACTTTCTGAATAGCCCTTGTATTTAATGTCGTCTAACACAACTGAATAAAGAAGTGGAATGTAGTGTGTGCAAAAACTGAATTCATATTGAAGTTTCTTGGAATTATTCTTAGTATAGGTATCTTTTGGTTTATGAAGGTTATTGAGATCTTACAAATTTTCACTTAATATACAGTTTTTAAATCAGAAACTTATTTACCATTAATTCCAATGTAAAAATATTTAATTGGTTCTTGGACATCAAAAAGTTACTGCCATTTTATTTATGTTAAAGCATTCAAAGCATTACTATAAATTATACATAGTATAATATAATAGTTTATGATAGTTATTATCTATTTAGCCTATTTCTTGCCATTGTATTTTGAACTTCAAAATTCAATGGCAAGAAATAGGCTTTGAAGTTCAAAATACAATGGCAATCACTAATATCAAATGATCTTCAAATTTAAGCATAATATGACACTAAACATCCCAGTCATTGCAATTTTACTTATTAGTTAAAAATTATAAAATTTTCATCAAATATTGCCTTAAAATTTTTCAAAACTTCATTTCTCTGAATTATTGGCAAAAATAAATTCAATTTGTTGGAAATTAGTATTGATATTTTTAATTCTGTTTGCTAAAAATTCATAAATTATAAATTTTATAATGGTAATTATTTTAATAAAACTAATAAACACAAAATTATTTAGTTATTTAAATAATTACATTGATTATATTTAACATATTCCAAGAGAACAACAAAATATCTTCAGAGTTAAAATTTATATAT
Organism: Olivierus martensii; assembly: GCA_000484575.1. Classification (NCBI taxonomy): domain Eukaryota; kingdom Metazoa; phylum Arthropoda; class Arachnida; order Scorpiones; family Buthidae; genus Olivierus; species Olivierus martensii. The sequence continues at coordinate 7,315 of AYEL01076881.1, forward strand.
TAGAGATTTACACATCTCTAATATATTATATAAATTTATTAATATAATATAATACAATCAAACCCTGATAAGACACCCCCCATTAAGCTACCACCCTTGCTGACTGCCAAGAAATTTAGCGGAATGGATCTTCCCTATATTAATGGAATTGGCAAACCCTGATAAGACAACATCCATCCATAGAAATGACTAAACAAATATTCCTTTTGATATTGTATTTGTCCTCATTAATCTGCCAGGAGCATGTAAGGTGACTTAAGTCCAGAAGTTCATCAGCACTGTATATACAATATTAAAATCTCTCTGGATTCATTTGTAACCAGCGGGTGGGAGAGATGGAGTTAATGGTTAATCATATGTCTCTTTAAACCTGGTTCATATCTTGGTTGTAAGAACCAGATCTATTATTGTGTACCAAGCAAATAAGATACTGTACAGTAAGCTATGTACTGTACATTGTGTTTTACAGAGAACTCAGAAGCAGAGAATCACAGCAGCAGATGGACATGTTTTCTGTATAGTACAGTACATATATGGTATGGATACTATACTTTAATGTATACAGTTTTTTAGAAATGTTAAGTTTGGATGCTAAATATAAATGTACTGTACAGGTAGGCCTCGATTAGCGCGAATAATTGGTTCCACGAATTTCTCGTGCTAATCGAAGTATTAACTCTACACACGCATTTTTGATTAGCCGGCAAAATTGTTCCAAAACAGATGGTGGCATCTTATCAGTGTTTGACTGTATTAATATTATTTTTTTTTATTAATATTATATTTACAGTTTATTATTATATTAGAGATTTACACATCTGTAATATAATAATAAACCGTAAATAGAATAATGTGTGATCATTGTTTTATAAAGTTAAATAGTGTTATGTAGTTACAAAACCATTTCATATTATTGATATATTAATAAATATGCCTGTCCAATATGATGTTTAAATAAAAAAACTAAAGTCTTATTCTGTTGAAATTGAGATTAAAGCAAACTACACATATTCAAATATACTGTACTATTAAGGAAAATGTTATCAAATCTTACCTTATAATAATTTAAAAAATTAAAACTACCGGTATATCAAATTTATAAAAATAATTTATTAAAATGACATTATCATAAATACAAAATTTGTATTTATGATAATGTCAATCCAAAGTTTCAAGATATATATTTTTATAAAGGATATTCAAATATTACATCAACATATTTTTGGTCATTTTACCTAAAATTTGCCAAAGTAAGCCATTGTAAGCAATTTACTGACTCCTTAAATTACCTAAGATTTTTATTTCTCTCCCCCTTCTCTGCAATTTAAAAATATGGAGGTGTATAACATTTTGTAAATTTGTAATTGTTAACATTTAGGATTTTAATATTAAAAGTTTAACAATTAATAAAATAGAAAAATGTATGTAGTGTGTGTGCATTGTACAAATAGTTCTAGTATACAAATTGTACTGTATTTAAAAAATTTTTTTTAAATCTTACATAAGCATTGACACAATTCCCCATCCTGACATAAGAATATTTTACTTTTCTCTCCTTTTAAATGCTTATGTAATACTGTACTTGAATATTTCCAAACATTATTTCATATTTTAATAAATATTGGCTCTCATAAACAGATTTCTGAAGCTAACTTGTCAATTCAATCATTACTATAAATTTTTAATTTTCTTTTTTATGATTATAGTTGTAGAGAATATGGAATATGGGTTGGATATAATGTGTCACTTTCACCTCAAAAACAATGTTTTTTTTTTAAAAGAAAATTACACTCTATTGCTTATTTTCTTTCCTTCTAAATCATTACCATCTCGTCTGAAAATTTTTGACCTCTGCAACATAAAATATCAAAATAGTCAATGATAAACAAGAGATATGATGATCAAAAGATTGCATTTCAATCTCAATGGGCATCAAGGAATTTAAAGGTGACAGATGTGAGTGAAAGTTGAGAATAAAAAAAAATTTTGCTTTTCCTGGGAAAAAGGTGAAATAAAGAGTCACATCATTTTGCCCAGTATTCAGTTACCCCTGGGATGGTGAAGGAGAAGAGATGAGTTCCAGTGCAGAAAGTTGCTTTCTCTACTTCTGAACACTTCATTTTTGCCAGAGACTTGGATACACTGGAACACAGGTAAAACAGAAGAGAGATTGGTTTCAATGTGAAAGTTATTTTTTTCACCACTGAACAAAGAACTATCCACTTTAACTGCGAGAACCATGAAGTCATCAATTTGGACTCTTCACTTATAAATTGTAGACTGTGAGTGAAAAAATATTTAAAAACTTACTTATAGAAAACTAACAAATGTGCCAATAACATTTCTGTTTTGTTTTAAGAAACACCACTAGTATGAATTAATGGTTGTTTAAGATAGTCAACATATGATTTTGATTTTGAAAAATGATACTTCATTAGATTCATTAAATTAATTTTTTTCACTATACAGTAGACTTTTATATTTGATTAGGAGGATCTTGATTCAGTTATAGTATAGATGCTGAATGCAACATAACATGGCAACTATATCTCTAGCAGCATAAGATCAAGCATGATCTTATGCTGCTAGAATCATTAAGCCGATCAAAATTTACATTTAATTCAGGTTAAAGAATTAGGTAAATAGTTGTGTCAAAATTTTTAAAAAATGTATTGGTTAGGCTAATGTACTCAGAACAATTTATATACAATATCTAATCATACATGACCATGTGGAGTTAGTCTAATCAGTAAGCCTATCAAAGATTGTGAAGAAATTAACTCTGATCTATTCTATTATTTTATTATGCTCTTTATTATTTTCATTTAACGTATTATGTTTTAGTCTAAGAGTAAAGTCACTTTTCATGTTCTCCGTCTCATCAGTTAGAAGTAACGTGTGTTAGAAGTAGTGAACTGGAAGCCCATCTCCTAAGGAACTGTCTCAGTTCTTGACATCATCTATTCTAAATAATTTATCATTGATCTGATGTGAAAATATAAGAATGATCTCTTATCAATGTTTTATTCGGTACATAATTAATTCGTAAAAAGGATGACATGAATTGATTGCTCTGTAAACTAAGAAATTTGAACTTGTTGCATGACTTATGTAAATGAGATAAGCTTGGAACTGTAAAAGTCACTTATATTGGATAAAAACGTACATATCACTGACACAGCAAGGTATTTTGTATTGAAGTAAAGCTGATTAGTGAATTCTTTCTTGTAAAGGTTGACAATTCAGTTTGTATTGGAGAGAGGAAGTATTAGAATTAAAATAATATTTAAGGTTATATTTATTGTTGTTTGAATTTTGATTAAACAAGTGTATAAAAACAAGTTTTTATACATATTTACCTCAAACCAAAAATTTTTTTACCAAACAATAAATAATAATTTCATAGTTTGGTTGAAATGTTCCATATAGGAACAATTTTTTTTTGTTATCTGGTTAATAACCAATTTTTCTCCACGAATTTGAGTGTTATCATCTCTAAAGCATTAGTTTCAGAAGGCTATTTAGAAAAGCTTCATGCAATATCAACAGTCTTTCTCTTATTAGGCTTATCAGTTCTTTTTAAGATCACTAATACTGACAGTCTCTCTAAACTTTGCATACTACTTTTGATGCTTTTAACATCTATTGGATCTCATTCGTACTTATTTCTGAAATTTTGCTGAACTGTTATTGGCAGTTTTGTTAAAAATAGACACAAGCTCTTTTAGCAGAAAAATATTTATTTAATTTAACATAATACACACCAATAAAACATGAATAGAAGTACTTTTAGCTATGCTTGCAGACCTCATCAGCTTACAAAATTTAAGAAGAGAACATTGTATTCTCTATATTTTTTGCTAAAAGAGCTTGTGACTATCTTTAATTGTTTCAAGAGCAGATAGTAATCTTAAAATGTTCTTGGTAAATTTGTTTCATGATACATAAAATGCACTCTGCTTTCTTTCAGAAACTCCATTTGGATATTAGCAATTGCACACCAGCTAGATTGTCCATAGATTATATATCTAAATAGTAGAAAAAAAACTCTAAACATTTGTCTATGTAATGCTGCAAACTGTTTGTTTCTATCTAGCCTAGTTTTTAAAGTTTGATTTTTCTTAATCAAGAAAATATTTTATGTTCATTCTGTATAGGAATTGATTGGTTAATAAAACAAATAAATTCTCTATACAAATTAGTTAATAGTATATTTTCTCTAGTATGTTAGATATTAAAAATTTTTTATAGATGAAGTTTTTATTTCAAACTAATCTAGGTTTGAAGTTACTAAATTTAAAAAAGCTGATATGTTTTAGGATTGGACTGTGCATTATAATCAAGATGAGCCTATTCAACCTAGATATGATGTTAATGCTCCTGACCTTTATATACCATGTAAGTACAAATTAAAAAAAATTGATTCTTTAATTATCCTGAGATATTTTAGATTAATATATATGATATTTAGTTAACATGGACTTTTCTGTTGCAAAATGGAATAAAAGATACAAGAATCACTATATTTACTGATGTAAAAAATTTCTTCTGTAATAATTAAAAATTTTGCAGTTTTATTAGTGTGTTTGTTAGTGTGTAAAGTTTTTGTTTAAAACATATTTTGACATAACTAGCTGATTTGGAACATTATTTGCTAAAGAAAAATTGTATAAGTGAATGGCTTTTATTAGATAGTCTTGATTATTTTTCAATAAAAAATATCCATACTACAGGTTAATTTTGTTTCCTGTGGAAGTTGGGAAACTATTATACACAGTTTCCCAACTTGCACATCCAGTTTCCATACCTGATAAAGATCAAGCCCAAAATGATTCAATAGATTTAATATTCATTATAAATGTTGAAGAATGTGGCTAAATTGCAATTATTATTTGATACAATCTGATTTTAGGTTCTTAACATGGCAATCTTAAAATTATTTATGATCACAGTTAATTTCTTGTAGAGATTTTTCATAATGGGAAAAGTACTTGATTCTTAATGTTCAAAAAATTACTCTAACTTTAAACGATGAATTCTTTTATTATATTCTAGCACTTAGGTAGGATATGAATCTTTTATTACAGTTATTGCGTAATTACAGAAATGTTTTCGATCTGTCCAACCCTCTTCAGCTGTATCTACACTAAACACATACAGTATATTATGTAGACTTTTAACAGTTAAGCATTCTTAATTAAGAATGCTTAACTGTTAAAAGTCTACATAATATACTGTATGTGTTTAGTGTAGATACAGCTGAAGAGGGTTGGACAGATCGAAAACATTTCTGTAATTACGCAATAACTGTAATAAAAGATTCATATCCTACCTAAGTGCTAGAATATAATAAAAGTACTTGATTCTTTGTAAAAATCTGAGAGATTACATCAATATACAGTGAAACCTGTTAAAATGACCACCTGACCCAAATTTCAAAAACTGGTTTGTTTCCCATAAGATGTAATGCTATTTTTTGTTCTGTATAGTGACCACCTGTCTAATGTGTATATTGACCACTCAGCTGGTTTTAAGGACCAACTAGACTGCTAAAGTGTCCAAGAAGATTAATTTCATGAATTTCATGGAGGAATTATTATATTTTCCTTAGAATTTTCCATTAGATAAAATTCTAAGGATTAGTATTCCATTAGAATTTTTCTTTTATGATAATCTGTTAAACTAGTATATTAAAAAGTAAATATTGTAATACTACTGTATATGTACTTTTATACAGTATTTTAATTTAAGTTCGACTATGTTAAATGCACATATACAGGTTAGTATTAATTGTAATAAAGTATATGCTTGCTATAAAAGATTTTGTTTGTCAGAAAGTGATATATACTACATGTCGTCATTATCACTTGACTGCAAGTTAATGATTTTTAATTAATATAAATTTACAGTTTGGAATAATCTCTCATTTTTTGGGAATGAAAGGGGAGGGTCACTGTCTTATATAGTGATCACTTGTGAAAAGTGACCAGTCAGGTCGGTCCCAGAGGGTGGTCACTTTAACAGGTATCACTATATATAGTATCATTTTAAACCTGTACTAAATAAAATAAATATGCTTGCATTGTTTCTAGAAAATTATTCAGTTTCAATTATGGAATTTTATTTTAAACATTTTACTGAGTTACATCATTTCCATATAATTTAAAAAAAATTTACTTATTGAATACTGGTTAACCATGATAAAGCCCAGATAATTATTTATTTTAAATAAGTTTACAACAATGGCCAACCAATTGGAATTAACATCAATAACTAGTAAGTGTTATCAATGATTATTAATTTTTGGTTTTTTGGATGACACAGTGATGATGATACAATTATAATGCAATTATTGATTCATATCAATATATTTGACAATTATACAAGTAATTCTAGATTTAAGATGGCAATGTCATTGAAAAATTCTGTGATTGATCTATGCAATTCTAGGGTTCAAGCTCAATGGTACAATATGCAGAAATCATCTTTTTTTTGTAGTTTTGTGTATGTTATGTTCAATAAAATAATCTATAGTCCTCAGTAAATTAGTAATGAGCATAAATATTTGGCATTTTCAACTTCCTACCATTCAGACTTAGGAGAATGGAATTTGAAACCAAACTATCTGTATTGGAAACAATTTTTATTAAATTAACTAAAAATAGTTAGTAATTATTTAACCTAAAATATATGCAAGAAAATTATCATTTAACTTTAAATATTTTAATCTTTTAATAAATCTACAGTTCTCCTAAAATGAAATTTTTTTTAATATTTATAATTACAGCAATGGCTTTTGTGACATATGTTTTAACTGCTGGTTATATATTAGGGATGCAAAACAGGTAATAAAAATAAACATATATAATTAAAAACAAATGCATGAAAAAATAATATTACAATGTAATCTTTACTAGGTTTACTCCCGAACAACTTGGAATGCAAGCTAGTTCAGTCTTAATATGGCTTATTATGGAAATCTTAATTATTTATCTTTGTTTATATATATTTAACATATCTTCATCTTTGAAGATATTTGATTTGTTTGCTTTCAGCAGTTATAAATATGTTTGGTAAGTAAATGAATTTTATAAATGATGGTTAAAAATTATTAATTGTGATAATTTATTTTACAGTATGATTGTAGCTTTGTTAGCTAGTATTATTTTCAAAACTTTAGGCTATATTATTGTTCTTCTGTATAGTAGCCTGTCTCTTGGTTATTTTTTGGTAAGTAAAGACATTTCTTTCAATTCTTTTTTTGATTTATTATATAACTATTTTACATTTTCACAGCTTAAAACTTTACATGTGTCAATTCTGGCTCACTCCAGTTCAAATCATTATACGGGAGGAAGTAGAATAAGCACTTATGTACTTCTTGGCATTTGTGTCATACAGCCAATTTTGATGTATTGGTTGACTTATCATCTTGTAGCTACTAATTCCTTGCCATCATGAAAGCACCACTTCCTGTCATAAGCTTTAAAAATAAAAATGCCATTCTGATATTTTCAATTGGAAGAAAATAATAATAGATTGGACAGAGCAATTTATATGAAAACAGATCTTTTACAAATTCAAAATAAACTGAAAATGTAGTTTTCTGGATTTTTATAAATCAAATAAATTACATTTCTTGTAAAAATTAAAAGTGTATTTTTATGTATGCTCTTTAAAATAAATTGCAATTTTGTGTAATTTTTGCACAAAAATCAATTATTTTTTTAGTATTGCAAGATAGTTATAATGTATGGAACAGCAATTTACTATTTAATAAATGTACAATTCTAGAATAAGGGAAATTTTGAATGAATATAATTTGATGCTTTAAATTTTCACTCTTTTTAAGATTTATCTAATAAACTTTGTTTATTCCCCTTATAATTGACTTAGAATTCTTAATTTTAAAATTGTAGATATATATATATATATATATATGTGTGTGTGTGTGTGTGTGTGTGTGTATGTTACTTTTTATAATAATTGTACATTATCTAAAATTTTTTTGTTCTAAAAATCAATAAGATGTTCTAAAAAATTATATTTTACATTAAGAATTTTACTACTGCAATGATTTGGTATACTTTACAATTTCTTAGTAAGGCAATGTATGCTCAAAAGATTTCAATTTTTTAGTTGATAATTCTTTATATATTTAATACAATAATTTTAATCTAAATAGCTGCAAAATTCCAATTGCTTTTTAATTTTAACAAAAATCTACCAGCAACCATGTGAAATAATAATATTTTATTACATTAATACAAATAAATTACGGCAGTAGTAGTCGGAACTATAATTACACCAAACGATTTCAGGTTCTTAGATTCAACACAGACACCTGGAATCCAACTATTGCCAATATGCAACATTTTTTAACCAAAAGAAGACTGTCAAAATGGAAAGTCTAGTCTAAATACTTAGCTACCACTCTTCCCACGGTATGGCAAACTAATAACCATGCTGGGATGCCAATACCATCTGGAACATCAGAAGGTAGAGCGAGGAAGCGGTTTAAAGGATACAGCCATTTGCTTGGCAATTGTAAGATAGGTACTGAATTATAATAGATCATCAAATACAGCAGGGAGAAACCCATAATGGCGTAAAGTACGGCAGTCACAATTATTCTGACTTTAAAAGTATAAGTAGAACGAACTTGAGCTTGATGGGATAATTCATCAGTCACTTTATTAATCTTCCGCTGGATTTTAGCATATTTAGCAAATTCGTCCACCATGTTGATGCTTCCCAATTCTGCTTTGAGATCGCATACTTGCCGCCTCAAGTTACTCTCTAATTCTCTTTCACTTGTTATGATTTGAAGAATCATTTTCAATAGTAGCGGTATACAAGCGCTTAATAGTCCACATGTACTGACAAACCAGAACAAAAACGTCATTGTTACTCGGATAAATAAACTCCTACACTATCATATAAGAACAGCGAAATGACGATAAAACGCCCTCTGGCTGATTCCACTAAAAATTATTTTTTCACGAAATGCGAAATACAATATTATATTTATTTGTTAGATTAAAATATGTATTTTAAAATTTTAAATAAATGTAAAAATTATAAATTTCTTAAAATTTCAATATTTGTATATAGACTTAAAATTTTATACTTACACAAATTTGTGTAGATTTAACTTGTATCTCTACCATGTATTTTTAATATAATCATGGTCTATACCAGGGCTGTCCAATTATAATGAACCTGAGGGCCATAGCCGTGTTTACTAGAGATATAAAGAGCCGCAGTTACAAAAAAGGGAAGGGGGCTTTTTACTCGATACGCTATTGTCTCAACAAACTGAACTCATAAATATAACGCTTTTTGGAAACCAATTTTATTTCCAGATTAACAAACCTTATTACAAAGGAACGCATAAATATAACTCTTTTTGGAAACCAATTTTATTTCCAGATTAACAAACCTTATTACAAAATTATATTACCAGATTGCATCCAAATAATATGTTACATGTTAACAAAAAGTTATAAAATATAAACAGTTAAAAAATATCTACAAAAAGTTATAAAATATAAACAATTAAAACATATAAAAATAGTAAGTATGTGCCTATTTAATGTGATAAATGAGGGCGGGCAGCAGCATTTACAAGGGATGGATACAGGAATATCTCGATTATCGCGGTTATTGTTGCCACGAAAAATACGGTGACTGTTTTGTGATTTTAGCAAGTTTTACAAACACAGGAATACCTCGATTATCGCGGTTATTGTTGCCACGAAAAATACCGTAGGAATACCTTGATTATTGCGGTTATTGTTGCCACGAAAAATACCGCAAATTATCGCGGTTAATGTTGCCACGAAAAATACCGCAATAATCGAATCCTTAATCGGGATAAATAATGCATGTAAAATGGGTGATCACTGCCAAGGAAGTTATTGTTGCCATGAAAAATACCGCAGTAATCGAATCCGCGATAATCGGGATAAATATTGCATGTAAAATGAGTGAGCGTTGCCAAGGATTTTTCAAATCTATTGATTAAATTTTATGAGGTAAAAAAGAAATCTGTTAAACGTGCTAATCTTTTAAGCTATCATTACATTTCTTCTTAATAGCTGTAGACTTGTATCATCCTTGTTTCTTTTAGCATTCTGTAGAGATAAATAAGAAGAGAAATAAATATCCATATGCAGCTTCTCCTCTAGAGATCCGGCGCCCCGATGCAGCTTCCTTGTAACATCTACTCAGCACCTTTACAATATTGATAAAATGACAATTTTGGCTCCCTTCTTAAGGCTCCCCGATACAGTGCATCGTTTGCTTACCGGGTTTAAGCTGGCCTTGTCCACATTTACTTCAGGCAATGGCGGACAGTTACTGATGAGCAGTGAGTAGGCGCCCTCGGATAATAACGAAGTGCTTTGAGAGCTACTTGGAGGGTAAATGTAATTCTGGTACATATATATGGGCTACATCTCGAAACCGCGATAGTTCGAATTTGGATCGCAATAATTGGAATTTTGGTATCAAATTATAAACCTGATAATTTCGAAAATCGTGATAATGGAGGTATTCCCGTATTTACATCAATTCCTGTTGTAGTTATCTGCAGAATATGTGAAAAAAGAATCTCCGAGGCAGGTTCCGAATCGGTTCTTAACTATTTTCATGTTAGAAAATGCACCTTCACACAAATAAGTACTACCAAACGTTGATATTACTTTCCGACCAAAATCACAAAAGTTAGGAAAACGTTCGTTAAACCAAACAGTTAACCCATGTGATTTGTTATGAAAAAATCATTTTCCCACAGCTACTAATACAGTATACTCGATTTTCATTTTCTATTTTACGTTTTTTCTCACTCATTTCATAAATATAACGAACTCGTGATAAAATAAAAATTAAATTAAATTACAGTAAACCGTAAAATAAAATTAAAACACAATCTCTCAACAACGGTCACACCCATCACTAAAATGAGTGTTAGAAACCAAAAAAAAAATAATAATATACAGTCACAATTCAAAACTTTAAACTGAAATAACTAAAACTAAAATTGACGTGACTGAGTCTTGTAAAATTTGTTTTCATTGATAGCTTGTTGATCATTTAATAATTACTAATAATTAAGAAAAATTAATTGAGTTAAAAGAATCCTAAAATTGAATAATAATTATTAATCTCTCAAAAAAAGTAAGAAATAAAAGTGAAAAAATATTAAAAAGTAATATATCACAAATTGTGAAAGCCTCGCGGGCCGCCTTTTGGACAGCCCTGGTCTATACATAACAACACTGAAAAGATTATATATATAAACAGTTTTCCACCTTTATCATACATTAAACGGAAATTCAGAGTAATCGATCCGGCTGTCCTTAGATTTTAAATCATATTTGACTAATTCTCAAATGATATAAATCAAACTTATCTGAATCCAACTTCCCCAAATATGTTTTTAACATATTCTAATTTTTCTTTGAATTTTAATTATTGATTCTTGGGTTGGATTCGCGCACGGAAACGCTTCGACTTTCTACCCCTGGAGAGCCTATGTTCGAGTCTAGAATTCCATCCTTGAAAATATAATGGCATCCGGGCCCGGCCCATCGATTCCCGTTCTTATAATCTGACCACTCCGCAGCAGCGGTAGACCTTGTGGAAAGGCTTGTTTCGCTCTACTACTTAGAACTGTTATTGAGTGGAAAATGGCGTCATTTATTGTTAAAAATTATTGAATCTCAATAAATATACATTGGCTACAGAAATTATTGTTTGATACATTGGTACAGAAATTATTTTACTCAGCTGTACATATTGATTTACTTCATTCCATTTTTCTGAAATATTACAAATACAACTGTTACAAAAGAATATAATGTAGATTTGTCACAAATGTGGTGTAAATGTATAAAGGGGCCTCTCAAATTCGCTCAATTGCTCATACTACTAACGGATACGTCATAGAGGCATCTCTATAGACTACTAAACGTAATGAAATCACAAAACCGGTCGTATATATCAGTACTTATGTATGTCGCTCCTTATGTTGGCCTCAGATTCTACATTCTCATGATCTCTCGAAACATCCTGATCAGCTGGATGGCCGCGTCGTAAAGCGTTCGCTTACTACCTTGGAGAATTGGGTTCAAATCTGAAACTCTTACCTCCAGCTTTTCAGATGCTCTGGACCCGGTCTATTGAATCCTACCTTCAACTTTTCGGTTGACCCCACCATGGGTATTGGCTAGTCTGTGGTGGGCAATAGAAATGACCACCGCCAGATAAAGAATATCCGATTAGAATATGGTAGCTTAAACAAAACTAACTAAATTTACCTCGAAATGTCCTGAGCAATCCTCGATGAAATTTTAACAGATGATGCCATTTTCCAATCATTATTGATGACTAGTGGCAGGATATAACAGCCCTATTACACGCTGTTCATCCCTGAAAAAAGTTAGACGGACTGAATTTATTCAAGGAGTCAGTCGGCCGATGATTTCCGTCGATTGACCCTGACTTGATTAAATTTTCCAAATGAATGGGACCCGAATTAAATCAAAATCTTTAAAACAGAACAGATGACCGTATGTCGGCCGGATTGGCCGCGTGGAAACGCTTCGGCTTTCCACTTTGGAGGATTCGGGTTCGAATCCCGGGTCCCACCCCTTGAAAATATTTATCATGGGGCGTGTTTGAGTCACGGGTCCCCCTTGAAAATATTTATCATGGGGTCCAATCACTGGGATTGGCCGCGTGGAAACGCTTCGGCTTTCCATTCTGGAGGACCCGGGGTACAGTCTCGGGTCCCACCCCTTGAAAATCAAATCATGGGGTCCGGGCGCCGGATAGGCCGCGTGGAAACGCTTCGGCTTTCCACTCTGGAGGACCCGGGTTCGGGATTGGTCGCGTGGAAACGCTTCGGCTTTCCACTCTGGAGGACCAGGGTTCGAATATCGGGTCCCACCCCTTGAAAATATTTATCATGGGGTCCGGGCCCGGTCGGGTCCCACCCCTTGAAAATATTTAGGCTTTCCACTCTGAGGACCCGGGTTCGAATCTCGGGTCCCACCCCTTGAAAATATTTATCGTGGGGTCCGGGCCCAGCCTGTCAATCCCCGTCCTCCACAATCCGGCTGACCCAGTACCCGGGTTCGAGTCTCGGGTCCCACCCCTTGAAAATATTTATCATGGGACCCGGGTTCGAGGATTGGTCGCGTGGAAACGCTTCGGCTTTCCACTCTGGAGGACCAGGGTTCGAATATCGGGTCCCACCCCTTGAAAATATTTATCATGGGGTCCGGGCCCGGTTGGGTCCCACCCCTTGAAAATATTTATCATGGGGTCCGGGCCCGGCCCGTCGATCCCCGTCCTCCACAATCCGGCTGACCCTCGCAGGGGTGGGCAGCCTGTGGAAGGGCTTGTTTCGTCCCGCCACTTTGCCCGGCCCGTCGATCCCCGTCCTCCACAATCCGGCTGACCTCTCCGTGCCCGGCCCGTCGATTCCCGTCCTCCACAATCCGGCTGACCCCTCCGCGGTCCGGCCTGTCGATCCCCGTCCTCCACAATCCGGCTGACCCCTCCGCAGAAAAGCAACCTGTGGAAGGGCTTGTTTCGCCCCGCCACTTAGTACTCTTACTCGTCGATCCCCGTCCTCCACAATCCGGCTGACCCCTCCGCAGGGGTGGGAAACCTGTCGAAGGGCTTGTTTCGCCCCGCCACTTAGTACTCTTACTGAGTACCCCGTCCTCCACAATCCGGCTGACCCCTCCGCAGGGGTGGGCAGCCTGTGAAATCTAAATCCATATAAAAGTCATAGGAATAGGTCCTTGTTTCGCCTCGCCTCTTACTGAGTAGTGCTTGTTTCGCCCCGCCACTTAGTATACTCCCTGAATGGAAAGTGGCGTCACCACATAGTATTCTACCAGAAAGGAATGTGGCGTCATTTGTTGACAAAAAAAATCAACCGTTATCAATCCGCCACTTAGTACTCTTACTGAGTGGAAAGTGGCGTCATCTATCGACAAACCACTTAGGCAGGGGTGGACAGCCTGTGGAAGGGCTTGTTTCGCCCCGTCACTTAGTATTCTCAAATAGCCTGTGGAAGGGCTTGTTTCGCCCCGTCACTTAGTATTCTCCCTGAGAAAAGTGGCGTCATCTGATAACAAAAAAAAATAGGCCGGGCCCAGACCCCTCCTGAAATACTGGAGATGTGGAACTGGAATCATAGTAAATATTAAAAATGCAGATAAAACTCATTTAAAATGACCTGGTAAATTTTGGCGCCGAATTGTAGCGCCAATATATTGTAGCGATCGGTGGCCTTAACTAACTGCTTACCACTTTCTGTTATGCACGGACTCTGGCGGAATAGAAGTCTCCGAGAAACATAAACGATATGGAGTGAGGTTAAGAAGCATAGACGAACAGTGGCCGCCGTCAGATAAAGTATATTCCTTGTGCGATATGGCAGCTTAATTACACTAACCTATACTTAAGCCAGATTTTTTGCATGAAGATGGTATACGTCAACTCGGCGACGCTAATTTTGACTATGATTAAATCAGCGATAGAAATTATTTTGAAATGAAAATTACTATAAAACAAAAAACTCCGTCTCACTCTCAACTGATAGTGACGTTACGCGATCTTTGGTTGTAACTATCACTATCATTACTGTGTGTGAAGAAATGAAAGCATCATTGCTATATCAATACCTCAATTTGACTTACATTAATAGAACTTTATAGAAGTTTTTGAATTATTTATGTAGCTACTGGTTTGTTATTTAATTTATCAACATTTTTCAATCTGATTACTTTATTTTATGATTTTCACTAATGTAACTTTTTAATATGTAGAAAAATCTGTATTTGAGATTAATTCAGGTATTGATGCTCTCTATTCGAGACTATAATTGTCATTTCACGTGCTGTTTTGATGTAAAGTTTTTTACATCATATAGTTGTATAAATTTCATAATGCCACAAAAAATATAACTCTAGGTAAATCACTGCTGCTAAAATATTGCATTTAATTTGAGAAAATGAAACATTATAAGATCAAACCAATTGACAGAATTCTAATAGAGAGAGACAAAGAAGGGAACATTCAAAAAGGCACATATTTCAAATGAAAAACATATCTGTACAGGAAGGATTTTTAGAATCCATTGAAGAAAATCCTGAATTTCATCTAAGAGGTTATAATTTAAGAAAAAATGAAATTTCAGTACAATGCCATGAACTGCCCAGGTATAGGTCTGCTAGTTCATGATAGATGAGGACTTAATTAATCTCTTAGATATTTTAAATTAAATTTAATCTAATCTGATTATGATTATCTCATTTAGACAATTATAAAAATATTACTTAAAATTCTTATGAATATTTAAATTTGTTATTCTAGGTTTAAATTAACTGATCATTTCAGTTGAGAACAGGTGAAGAATGCAAAAAATATAAAGTATTTTCTTAAATATCACCATTCCTTGCTTTATAAGGGGTCAAAAATAAAATTATTATTTAATGAATTTCTTAAAGTGTTAAACAATAATTAAACATTAACTCTTCATAGGGCATTGCTCAATAACATTGCATGTTTTTTGAAATAATAATATTCCATGTAATATGATAATTATGACTTCAGAAACATCTCTTCTCTCTTCTATAATAAATTATCAATTTTTAAATTTTTTATTGCATATGACTAACAGTATCTGTCCTTATACAGTAAGATTCCGTTTAATGCTGTTTCAATATAATGCGGTTTTTTTTTTTTTAATTAATGTATATATTTTTTATTGATTCATTTTGGCACGGATTTTCAAACCGTTATATTCATATAAATCGGAAATCTCATGAATATGTTGTTTTGATACTCCTATGGCCTCTCACAGAGTGCTTGATTTCAATGCAATGCAGTACATACAAAAGTTTGCTGCAGTCACAATTCATATTTATGATCGGTCATCAATGTTATTTTACAGTAATAAATAAAAAAAAATAAAAATTATCCCATTTTACTTTTATCCTGAATGCTGCCACTTCAAACTATAGTTCCTTGAAGTTAGAGTGTTTTTCTTTCATCGGTGTTTTTGTCAAAACAAGTTTAACCACTATTATGGAATGTATGGAACAATTCGTGCAAAATGATACAAATTTTGATAGACGTTCAAAGGTAACACGAAGTGTCATGGATGCGATGTCTCGTTGTCGACATTTGCTTGCCAAATGAAAGGAGAAGAAGCAAATGACGTTAGACAACACGGTAAAAAACAAAAAGTGTTAAATGAGGAAGAACCTTCCTCATCCAAACACAAATTATTTACTCAAATATTTTTGATTTTCATGAATGATTTATAATATAAATCGATATTAGCAATAATAAAATGTCTATAATTAATATAATACAATAGTAATAATACATGTTACAATGTCTATAATTAATGTAATACAATAGTAATAATACATGTTACAAAATATAAAAAATGGTACATGTATTTTTTATTCATCCCCTGTTTCTTCATCTATTCCATTATTTACATGTTAAGATGACCTCATTTAACACTGTTTCATTTACTGCTTTGTTTCTTTGGAACGTATCCCCTACGTTAAACGGGGTCTTACTGTAATTCAAAATTTATCACCATGTTTGTTTAAAATTTATAAATATAAATAAATTTTCTGAGAAAATAAAAACTAATGTGGATCCGCCGGGACGAAATGAACAGGCGTTTAGGCCTAACGCGGTCGTATGTGGCTGTCGTGTGAGTTTGAATGGGTTAACAAATTCTTTTGATGCAGTGACAACAACAACAACGGCTTAAGTTAACCAAGGATCTTTATTGAGAGAAAGATTCTTTTAGTACATGCCATTTCAGAGGATAAATACCTGTATCTATAAAATAATGTTGTAAAAGAAATTGAAAGCAATGGCTTTCTTCTTCTTTCCTTCTTTTCAACAGTCTTTGGTCCTTTTTATAAATTGTCTTTAGTCTCTTGCTCACACACGATTTTCTTTTGCTTCTTCCACTAAATTCTGTGAATAACACCGAGGGTGAAGACCTTTTCGGAGTAACCAGTAATAGTTCCGAACCACAGGAAGTAAATTTGAACAAGAACTGGAGACAAACAAAACCACACAGGAAGAAATCTTGGCACCAACTGACAGAATTTTTCTCATCCGAAACTTTTATTTGACATTATCTTTCATTTTTTTCCCGGTAAAGACAATGTCTCATATTATGTTTGTCCTTTGGATATCTGTGTTTTTGAAATCATGATTCTGTTACACTATTGTCTCGGGCCATATGATACTTTACTTCCCTTCTTTGTTTTAAACAATTTTCAAATTCTAGACATTTCAACAAAATCGAATAATTATTTAGAAAAATTAAATTTTTGACACTAAAATTTTATCTATTGTGGTCTCCTGGGACCTTACACTAATTATTATTTTTAGAATAAATTTAAAACTTTTTCTAAAGAATTTAAAATATGATTTAATTAATAATTCATTTGTTTGATATTGAAGTTTTTTCTTTATATAAGTCATTTTTTAGTTTATGAGGTCTTATTTTATAAATAAATATGATTTGCACCAAACTTTTAACTTGATTTTGAAGCAAAAGATTCAAACTTGAATAAGGGTCTCTTTGCTAATATGAAATAATACATAAAGAGTAATAGCATAATCAAATAAATGTTCTTTGAGAAACACTTCTTGTAATGACACAAGTTTTTCTCATAGAACATTTACAAAATTTTAAATATTTAATATATATTCATTTAAAAAATTTGAGTGTTGTATTATTCTGTATGTAGGATATATTTTGCCAAATTTCAATATAAAAAGACAATTGGATTTGTAATATGGAATTGTTTCAACTTTTTATCCATAGATTAGAATTGAATTCTCATTCCGTATTTTAAAATTAGCTTACAACCTGGAATATCTGGTTCAGATCTGCATCCAAGCTCCAGATTTTCTTAAAAGAGGTTTTAGCTTGCTGGACTCTATCTTCAACTGACACAGTATCCTGTTGTGAGTATGAGTGATCCATTGTAGGCATTAGTGTGCCCTGCCAATTAGAAAGATATTATGTAGGAGGGCATACTGAAAAGTAATGCCTTTTGTTTTTCCTAAATATATGTTAGAGTACTACCTATCATGTATTCTATTCATTAGATTTTTCTTCTTCACTGATACAAGTTTCAGACTATTTCTATTACAGAGCTCTGAGTTATTGCCAGAAATATAACAGCATGTAACAATACTATTGTCAATGCATCTGAAGCACATGCAGTGCTAGAGTTTCTGACTGTGAAAAATATGCCCCAATTGACATTCATTGGAGAATGAAGTCTGTAAGGGGATGAATGTGTAGACATCAATTCTGCATGAAGTTGGGCTGTTTTTGCTTGTAATGAAGAACACAATGGTGTGACTCAACCTGTATGACAAAGAATAGGGTAACAGACCATATATTGTAACTGATGAAACTCATCAGTTACAATATATCGTATTGATGAACTCATTACAGGGAATCATTGCATAATACAAGAATGATTATTAGGCAAAATATGGCATATCATGAGTGTCTGTGTAGATGATAATCACAGAACTTTGATTCCAAAAATTTTATGCATAATAGGTGCCTTGAATGCTGATACCTTGCACAAAACAGAAGAGATTGCATATTGGTCAACAATTGCTTCTGTGCTATAAATGTGAAGGTAATGGATTCTTAAACAATATTGTCACAGGAAATAAAAGCTGGTTACAACCCCAAACCAGCATTTATCTTCTGTTCCATTTTGACTCAAAAAACAAGAGAATGTTTGTGGAGTTCTATCATAAAGGATTGCCTGTTCCAAAAAAGTTCAAGACTGTACCATCAATAAGCAAACTCATGCTCACATTCTTCTAGGATATTCAAGATGTGATACATTTAAAATTGATGGATACTGCATAAAAAATTCAAAAAACTGAAAGCATGAATTAAAAGAGTTCATCCATATATGAAGCAGTCTCTTCATCAGTATGACAGGGTCTAACCAGTGCAATGACAACTGGAGAGATTCAGTGTATTGAATTCATTCTCATAGATCATACAGTCACAACCGGCTCCATCAGATTTTTCATCTGTTCTCAAAACTTAAAGAACATCCTTAGAGAATTTCATTTTGATTCTGATGATGCAGTGAAGAGAGAAATGATTCCATTATCAAAATGAACAATTCTACAATGACTGTATCAAGAAACTGGTCTTCTATTGGAAGAAATGTGTTGATTGCCAAAGTGATTTATGTGGAAAAATAATAATTATATAGATATCAAAAATAAAGTGGTAGAAAATTACTCATTTTTGTTCAAATAACTATACCCATTTTCAAATAAAAAAATAGGAGGCACTTTCAGAATGTTCTTGTATTAGGTGGGAGCATGATGGGAAGATATATAAAAACGAGTGTATTATCATTGATTTTGAGTAATATTCGGAATGAATTATTATTGCAATTATTTTCATACAAAAAATATTTTATTGAAATTGCTAAACATCAAATATCAGTTTTCATTGATGATATTTTTCTAATTTTTATGCTGCTTTCTAATTAGAGATTATTAACCCATTGAGGCATTTTCCTAGACTATTAATGCTGTGGTTCCCAATGTGAGGCGCACGCCCCACAGGTGGGCAATTTGAGAATGAGTTATTAACAGTGAATTTTTTGCATTTCTTATGGTTCTAGGAACCTCATATACATTACATAAATATATATTGCAGTGGTTCTTAACTGATGTTCTGCAAAATTATGAGAACAAGACCTACCTGAATTACTTTAGTGTAAATATCACATAGAAAAACAACTTGCTTATTATCATATACGGATTAAAAACAGCTCACTTAGCAAGTTCTATATAAATTTATTGCAGTATAACGTTTTCGGACTACATTTCAGTCCCTCTTCAGTACCGTTACACACAACTTTATCTGATAAAGTTGTGTGTAACGGTACTGAAGAGGGACTGAAATGTAGTCCGAAAACGTTATACTGCAATAAATTTATATAGAACTTGTTAAGTGAGCTGTTTTTAATCCGTATACTTTAGTGTACTCCACAGTATGCATTTTATAATGTAGAAAGATTCAACTTGTATTTTCAAATAAACTATTAAGCAGGCTTACACATACCACTCAATTGCTCAATTTTTGACATCATCTTTGAATGAGCTAGGCTTTTCAGCATTTATGAATATATAAACTAAAAGATGTGAAAAACTTTGGAATATTGATCAAGAAACGAGGTAGTTTTATCATATACTAGACCTGACATTGCTCAAATCTGCAAAAACAATTAGTTCAGGAATCACATTAAACTTGATTTTAAAATGTTTCATTTTTTTAAGAAAGTTACTTACAGTTCTTAAATGTTTTTTTTTTTATTGTTATTGAATGTGTAATGTATAATTTTTAGTAAAATACATGTTCTTACATATTTTTGTTGTTTGTTTTATGATCTTAGTGATGAAGTGTTCCACAAATTTTCTTATAATCAAAAGTGTTCTGTGACTTCAAAAAGGTTAAGAACAACTGATATATTGTAACATACACATTTTTTTAATTAAAATCAGAATGTACACATCAGTTTTGAAACTTTATTTGCTGTTTTTTCATATCACTTCATATTATTATTATTTTTTAAAATAATTTCTTAGTGATTTTTCCTTAGTATTTTTGTTCTTTTATTTTTCTCTTTTATGGATGTTATGTTCTTTGGAAGTTTGTTTAGACCAAATTAATGGTTTTTTAGGCTTTTTCACCTGAACACGAGTTCACTTTTTGAATAATAAAAATTATTTTACTGGGAGGCATCAGGATTTGAGAGATGCTTAGGTGGGGCAAGATCAAAAAAGGTTGGGAACCACTGATTTAATGCAATGAAACAGTTAAACCAGTCAGATATATCCATACTATTTCTAAGTGCTAGAAATAGAAATTGCATTATTGAAAAGTAGTGAACTTTCAGACTTTAATAGATATATCCATACTTACAAATGATACTTTTTATATAGTCTCCAGAATTCATCATTCTTGTGAACTCACAAAATGACCCATATATTCATTGTTAATGAAATTTTAATAATTTGTATATCTAGCCAAAAATCATTTGCATACTATGTTTCATAATTCTTGATCTATTGTTTAGGAGTAATTACTTTTACAATAGTGTGTTATCACTTCTAATATCAGAATCTAGAAACATAATGTCAACTTATAACATTATGTCAACAGAGAGTTTAGTTTCAATTAATGTCATTTCAGTTAAAGTTACAATTTTCAAGATTCTGACTCAGACGTTAAATGAATACTTACTGTACTTAATTTACTTTGTTATTTACATTTTATTCAACTTTATGATTCTAATTTATAAATAATAAATGTTCATTATGTATTAATATTTTCAATGTTATTCAATCTAAATAGCTAAGAATTTGGATTAGAGCTGATGACAGCTTATATAAACTCATTAAAGGGTTATAAATTTTGAAATTTAGAAAACTATTATAGAATTTCTTGAAATAAAATTGGACTTTATCTATGCAGTATTTTTATCAGTTTATATTTTTCTCTGTCTTATAATAAGTTAAGTTCCATTAAATACATTTCCATATCAGTTTATATATTACTAATTTCAATTTCTAGGATGTAGATGAATTGGAAGATTTAGATATCGCAGAAGAAGAAGCACTATTACAAATCAGTGAAGAGGAAGGATTAGATGAAGACACTGGTATTTTAATATAATAAATTGTTTCTTTATTGTAAAGAAATGGAAATTATATTAATTTCTCTGGACAAAATTTTAATTTTATCAGGATGCTTGTTAATACTAATATTTTCACCAAAAATTATTTTCACACCTTATTTAACATATGTTATGAAATTTTGATAATGTTTTTTAAATCAAAAATTCTTTCAAACTGAAAATTGAATATATATATAGTGAAGAAAAACTTCATCGTAAAATTTTGTGTACTGATACGAACACAATATGACATTTTTGACTCGAAACAAGTCGAAAATGTCTAATGAACATATGGTCTAAATGACACCGTTTTTAAGTCATAACCCTTTAAAGCTAGCCAATCACCATCAAGTTTACAAAGCGTCAGGACATATCGCATTGCATGCATCACTCGCCTTCTTACTACCCTATAGTAAGTAGGAGAGCAGTTCATCGTGGCACTTTGTGTACTTGATGGTGATTGGTAGCTTTAAAGGATTATAAACAATAATCCTTACCAGTCATGGGAGTTATATTCCTGCAAAATATCATAATTAATGAAGTTAATTTTCTATGTGAAATGTAGGGTTAGAGGAATCAGTATGAAAGTCAAGCATTTGCAATTCTTTTTATTACACATAATACCCTTCAAATATAAAAAACACTTAAGTAAAGAATAATAAAATATCTTATTTGTCTGTGCTATCCAGCCCTGTGTTGTATTCTTTCCACTTAAAAACTGTCAAAACAATTTAAAAGTGCACTTATTTTGAATTCAACAGAAAATAATCATGGTACATATTCATTGAGATTGAAGTAGACTTGTTTAGACAGTTCACTTTTAATGATTCATCCAAAGTGAACAAATGTAGTCTTAATCTATTTTGTTTATTCTTCATCTTAAATGATCACTTTTGATGATTTATTGTTTACACCAGAGTTTTCCAAATTGTGGAGCATGCCCCTTAGTTTGGCATTTATCTATTGTAAGAAGTGTACAAGAATTAACAAAAACATCATTTTTGAGACAAATAAATGAAAATTAAATTCAAATTTTGTTGGAAAAAAATAATCAGCAAATGGGTTACGAATACATTTATTTACATACCCAGAAATTTTCTGGTCTAGCTGTTTTAAAGGCAAAATATAGATCTCATTTAGTGATTGAAAAAGAATTGTGAGTAGCAATATCTTTAACAAAACCCTGATTTGAGAGAATTTTTGCTGAAAAACAAGTTCATCTATCACATTAAGTATTATGTTGTATTAAACATGTATTAATGTACAAAAATTACTCTACCTTTAAATGATGAGTTCTTTTACTTTATTTTAGCACTTAGGTAGGCTATAAATATCGGAAAAGGAAAATTATAGAATCCACAATGTTCTATTAGAATGCTTAACTATTAAAAGTCTACATAATATATGTCTTTATTGTAGATACACCTGAAGAGGGTCGGATAGACCGAAAACATTTCTGTAATTACGCAATAACTGTAATAAAGATATTTATAGCAGTAAAAGAATTAAACATGTATTTTGTTTTTTCTGTAAGATTTGTTCAATTGTATTAAAAATTATTACACCATAATAAATATACATTTTTTATATATAAGAACTTTATTTATACAAAATATGGTATAATGCTGTGTAGTATTAAATTGTAAATATAAAATATTTATAAAATTAAGACTGTTATGAAATGAGGGACATACCAATTTTTTATGAAAAGAGGGATACACACTGGTGTACACCATAGAGCCCAAAGAGGGCTCTATGGTGTAAACCAGTGGGTTCCAAACTTTGTGTCCAGACACAGAAACTTTGGAAACCACTGGTTTAAACCATTCACTTTTCAATCACTTTGAATGATTCATCCTAAGTTATTGAAAAATGAATTGTATAAACAATAAATCTTGTATAAATTCCTGTATAAAATTCAAATAGCTCTAAATAATATGAAAATGGATAATGCATAGGCTGCATGTGTACATGCATTTGTTGCTATTTAATATATTACATATCTGTTGTACAATCTACCATATTTTTACGCTGCTCCATTATTTCCAACTATAATAGAATACAATTTTAGCTCACTGGGCAGGAAAATCCGAAATCGTCCGTTGTGTGTGACAATTTCGAATTTTCCTGACCAGTAAGCTAAAATTGTATTCTATTACATATCTGTTGTTCAATTTAAATGATTTGAGGATAGGATGCAGGAAAAATTTTTTGTAGTCATGAGTTGTGATTAGAATTCATGAATTTGTTAGATTTTGTATGTAATTAGACTGTTTAAAAATGTATAAAATTTTTTAAAATAAAATTATTATTATTATTAATAGTAGCAAATTTAAATTTCAAGAGTTACAACATGAAGAAATTCAATTTGTTGATGAAGAAGGTAATCCTGTTGCAGATGGTGATATGGAGTTATATGAGATAGATCAATATAGTGATCTTAATTATACAAAGTAAGTTGTTGTTATAATTTTGAATATCTATTTAAAAATTAATTTCAAAATTCTACTTTGGAGAAGGTATTTGTTATTTATTTATCAAATAATATAAATATTCATATAATTCATGTCTAATTTCATCCAGTATATATTAAAATAAAAAGAGGTTTAATTTTTATGTTAATATATTTTAATTTATAATTTTAATAATGACTTGTAATATCAAAGCAGAAAAGTCTAATGGCATAAATTATTTATTTTATACACAACAAAACAATATATTGGGTTGTAACAGAATTAACTTTGGTTATAAGTCTACTCACTCAGCACTGACAGAAACCATTTCTAAGGAATATCGTTACTGGGGATGAAAAATGGATTCAGTACAATATTATTATTAGAAAACAACAATGGATAGATAAAAACCAACAACTCAAATCAGATCCAAAAAGAAGCCTTCAGTCAAGGATAATAATGTTGAGTGTTTCGTGGGATTATAAAGTAATAATCCATTTTAAACTGCTTAAATGCAATGAAACAATTACTGGTGTTCTATAGAGGCAACAGCTTCAAAGATTACAAAATAAACTTCAAGAATGTTGCCCTGGCCTTGTCAACAGAAAAAAGTTGTACTACTCCATGATAATTCATAGCCGCATGTTTCTAAAGTTGTTCAGGAGAAAGTTTTGGAGCTTGAATGGTCAATATTATCATATTCAGCATACTGTCTGGATCTCGTGTCATCTGATTATCACCTATTTAGATCATTACAAAATGCATTAAATCGGAAAGAATTCAATAACAATGAAGAAATCAATTCTTTCATCCAAGACTTTTTTGTTTTGAAAGATAAAATCTTTTATTCAGAAGGCATTCATCAGTTGCCTATAAAATGGGAAACTGTCATTAATAGCAATGGTGATTATATAACTGATTAAATGTAAGCCTATTTTTTTAATGAATAAAAAAATTTTTTTTAACCAAAATTATTTGTTACACCAGTATATTTTATGTTTTACAATTATTGTATGATAGAAAATTGAAATTAAATAAATTCAAATTATAATAAGACAAAAAGAAATACAATTCATGCAAGAAAATAACAAATCATAAATTAGACTCATTTGGAATTTCTAGCTATTTGTAATAAATTTATAAAAGATGAAATTTAACAATCATGTTTCTAATAATTGTAAAACAATAATGTTTCTCTTCCTTATCCAAATCGTTGAGTCTTCCTAATGCATTCATTAGTGATCATTTATATAAGTGCATCAGATAGGCGATGCCGCGCTGTCTGATGCGCCGCAACACAGAAATTCTTGACAATAATCCAGCTAAAGTGATCCAGTGCAACGTGCCTACATAAGATACTTGAATTATTGTGGAGAATTTCTGCGTCGCGGCACATCAGGCAGCACGGCGTCACCTATCTGATGCACTTATATCAATGCAGGTTGGATTCGGCAGCGCGACATGCTCGATCGCAACAGGTAAAAGTAGAATTTTACTCCAAAGCGAAATTGATGTCGGTGTATGATATTATCGTTAGGATGACATAGCTTCAAAAAATATCAAGTTAACGAGTAGTAATAAATTTTTATAATTTACATAAAAATAAATCAGAAAGCTAAAAGCACTATTAGCAAGGAGATATTTATTGATATAAAACGTTTTCGGACCCTTTCTCGGTCCCTCTTCAGTATACAGCTTTGTGTATATTAAGAACACAAACACAAGAAAAATGTTCTTGTGTTCTTAATATAAACAAAGCTGTATACTGAAGAGGGACCGAGAAAGGGTCCGAAAACGTTTTATTCAATAAATATCTCCTTGCTAGTAGTGCTTTTAGCTTTCTGATTTACAAGTAAGGCAAGTGGTTTTATATGAATGATTACATAAAAATATTTTCATTTTATTTTTGTTATTGAATAACTGTTTTATTTTCTAAAAAATTTCATATTAAGTTATCACAATAAAAATTTTATTAGAATATGTCTATGTCACATGGTTCCCAAGAGACCGTTCGAAGTTTCGTTTTCCTTATAGTTGAGTTGAATTGAGTTATTCAAACTTTTGATCACAGATAATATGTCCTTATCTATGCTTTTGATTCGTATTTTAAAATGAGTAGTTCATCTTAACGATGATGTCATAGAAGTTTTTGATTTTGCTTATGATGAACTTTTTTGATAGACTAAAGTTATTTTTCAGTACAGATTTTTAAATATTAATTTCATTAATATTTCTGCATTATTTCAAATTGTCATCTTGAAGTGAAGCTTAAAATTTGAATTTTATACTATATGCTAAATGCAACCCAATGTTTTTATAATTAAGATACTTAAAGTGAATTAATTTTAAAAATTATTTATACTACGGTATTCTAAAATAAAAATTCAAATTACTAATATAGTACTAATTAGCGATATTAAATTTGCCAAGTTTAGAAAAATAACTTACATTTATTTAATTTAACGAATCAATTCAAAAATTTTTCTATTTTAATTGCTTAATTAATTCATTATACACTTAAATAAAGCACTTTTTCCTCAGATGACGATCTTAAACCTTTAATTTACGAAAATTATTAACAGGATTTTCAACTTTGGCGGGTCTCTGTTATGGTCATTTTAATTTAACTAACTGCCGCTAGGGAATTTTAAACAGAATTTAAATTACACATATTTATTTAAAAAATTATCGAAAAGATTAAAATAGTTTACATTTATTCAAATTATTTCTTTATTTCTAATAATTTATTTTTAAATTCTTCGAAAGTTTTCCAAAAGAAAATTATTAAAACTTAAGGGTCCGCGCCATTTGAATATGATATAAACTTATATATCATATTATATACTATTCTGTATTTTTCAACATGGATAATGCGATATCTCCACATTTAGGAGGAAGAAAAGTAAAGCTTTAGATGGTTAACTATAATAAGATATAAAATTATATATCGAACACGCATATAATATAATAAATTATTATACACTATTATAGTACCCTATTTTAAATTAGATTTTCATGCGATAAGTAATAAAATAATTTTAAAATTTTTATTATACCATTGATAATTATTTGTTTGCAATAATAAGGTGAATGAACTGCAGCCCACATTTGTCGTATATATTTAATTATCCATTCTAATGCCTAGAAGCTAATAAAAATTAAGAAAGTAGAATTGTTAAAGAAAATATATTTGAGATAATAATGTTAAATTATAAAGCACAATAAATGCTTTATAATTTAACACTATAAAGCAGTTATTGTGTTTTATAATATTAAATTTACATGCAAATACCTTAAAAAATATTCAAATAATCAAGCTCTTAACAAATATAGATGATTCTGTATAAAATGTATGTCAAATAATATAAAAGATTTCTCTATAGCCTCCATATTATTAAGTGAAGAAGAAGAAGAAGAAGAATAAAAGATTTCTCTAAACTTTATTATTTTGTCATAGATTAATTATATATTAATATTTATATTCTCTTGCAAGTGCATATTATGTTTACAATGGATGATGAAAACTTTATACAATTATTAAAAATTGTTCATAAAATACATGTTGAAACTTTATGAGAAAGTTCAAAATGTGATTTTTAATTAGTGAGGAATCTTCACTCATTATTCAATGTTTTATTAATTTTCATATAGAATTATTGCTTATCAAAAATTTAGAAAATTATTATGAAAATATAAGGAAATTATTTATTATTATATAATTGTATAAAATATATGTCAAATAATATAAAAGATTTCTCTAAACTTTATTATTTTGTCATAGATTAATTATATATTAATATTTAATACTTTTTTATTGAATAAACTTATAAATCATAGATTAAATATTATTGATTTTGGAGAAATCCTTTAAATTAATTCTGAGATGGCTATTTGAAAAAAAAGGATACTTTTTGATTAATGGGACACCAGTCGTAATTGTGTGCCAAAGCACCAAATGTGTATATATCATTACATACATATTTGGCACTTGGTATGTATACATTTTATACATGTGTATTGAAAGAATATTTAAAAATTTTTAAATATAATAAATAATATAATAGCTTAAAATTAGAAGCACTCACTGAGAATGTTTATAATTAAATATTTTGATTTAATAGTAAAAGAACTTTTACTATACTGTATGTTAAAAAATAAACAATATACAAAAATAATTATAAATGAAAGCATTGTGAAGATCTTTATATAATTCATGAGTAGCTGGCTAAAGATTATTGAAATTAATTATTATAATATTGCATTTTTATTTTGAGATAATATATATTACATGTTATCATAAATATAAATTAAAGATGAAAAATTTAAGATTTTAGGAATATTTTTCATGAAAATAACAATTATAAATGTAGGAGACTCAAATTGAGGGTAAGTTCAGAAAATGCTTTGAGAAGTTTTCATTGGCGAAGCTAAAGAATGACATCACATTGCGAGACAATGTGATTTGTTAAATGGCTGGAGGTACAGTCATTCAACAAAATGTCTTGTAATTTCCATGGGTTGTGACATCATTCTTTAGCTTCTCCAATGGAAACTTTTTGGAGCATTTTCTGAACTCACCCTTAATCATCATAAATAGACCATCACCTGAGTGTATCAATACTGTTTATCATCATTAATCTTCAGATTGTATGCATTCTATATATTATAACAACTATTCTGTAAAATTGAAATGTTTATATTAATTTTTTCTTACTTGTTAACATTGTAATTTCTTTATAATGCTAATGAATACTTTTTTATTGAATAAACTTATAAATCATAGATTAAATATTATTGATTTTGGAGAAATCCTTTAAATTAATTCTGAGATGGCTATTTGAAAAAAAAGGATACTTTTTGATTAATGGGACACCAGTCGTAATTGTGTGCCAAAGCACCAAATGTGTATATATCATTACATACATATTTGGCACTTGGTATGTATACATTTTATACATGTACACACACTTATATAAAATGTATATACATTGTGTGTGTGTGTGTGCAGTATACAGCTTGATGTATTCTGTAACTTACAAAACCAAACTGTTTAAGTTCACTAAATAATAACTTTAAAACAAGCACTTTATAGCAGTAAACTCAACAGATATTTGAGTTTACTGCTATAAAGTGCTTGTTTTTAAAGTTATTATTTGGTGTATTCCTATCTCTAGTTAAATTTTGCACCAACGTTTGGCACACAATTACAACTGGCATCCCATTAACTGAAAAATAACAAAAAAAATGTGTCAATTTTTGTTGTCATTTGTAATTAAAAGCATTTTATTAATCTTTTCAAATAATAATTTTATGAATTTTAATCAGTAATTTGATAATACAATATTTCTTTTATTGATATTTTATTGAAATAAATACTGTATTAGTTAAGTTCAAATCAGAAATTATAAAATTATTCATAACTGCATTTATGGCAAGTAAATCTATCCAGCTTTTATTTCATTTTTTATGAGTTTTCTAATGTAGATTTATCTCTTGAGTTTAATTTAAATTTGAATTATATTTTAGCTTATTTTTCAAATCAAATCAAAATTTAGAAATTATTAAACATTTTAAAATTTTTTAGTAATTTTAAAATTTAATAAAAACTTATCTTTCACTTTAAGAAACTTATTTTCTATTGTCAATAAGAGCTTAATCCATTAATTCCAGAATTTTGGCACTTACAGTACAATAATATATTTCTTCATAAAACTAGCTTCCTGCAGATTCTGTAATCTGTTATTAAACTGTTCTACAAAATAATCTATTTCTTCCAGATGCCTCAAAATTAAAAATAAGACAAAAACAATTAAAAGTAATTCTGGAACATTTTTCAATGAATTTTAATTAAACTACTAATGAAAAACAAGTAATTCAGTATGCACAAATATAGATACTAATAATATATATTATTAGTATCTATATTTGACTTGTAATAAATTATTTTTTTCCTACTTAAAGTGCATATTGAATTACTTGTTTTTCATCATGAGCAGTTGAACTTGAAAGTTTATGATAATAAAAGATAACTTTCTCATAGATAAAAAAGAAAGTTTCTTTGTTAAATTTTAAAGTTGCAACCATATTATTTTAGCTGTAAATATTCTTTTGATTTTAATATTTTATAAATTCAAATATAGTATAAACTGTAATTACAAAAAATTTGTAATAAAAATTAAAAGAAATAAAAGTTGGATACTTTTATTCAGAATACTCTGCTTAAATTAATAAAACTTTATATA